>CM029271.1:1482987-1565034 GCA_016920895.1 Vaccinium myrtillus | reverse complement strand
TTTTAAGTTTAGATCATACTCAATTTTTTACTTTTTGATTCCTCTCATCAAGAACAATTAATAATCCACAAAAGTTTAATGTGTAACCAACAAATGCAAGAATTTTTTTACTACAGAAAAAAAAAAAAGGCCAAGTGACTTAATTACACATTAAACTTTTGCGGACTATTAATTGTTCTCGACGAGAAGAATCGATTTTTTTTTACTAAAGTAAAAAAAAAAAGAAAAAGCCAAACGACTTAATTAATAGTGTAAAATGTAGGTAAAACCTTCTTAATCAGTTATTAGTATTTAATTCATTCAGTTTTAAAAGTACTAAGCAACCAAATAAGAGAAGGAAAAAATAATGAATTTTCCTACCTATTGTAAATTACGATGACCTCCCCTAAGATTTCTGAAAATATTCTGATATCTCCTCTGGTTCTGGAATTTACTTCCACCCTCCTTATTTTACAAACTAATATGCAGATAATTTCCTTGCCATTAAATTTGGTCTAGTGGTGTTAACTTTATGAATAAAATATCGTTATACCCTTTCAATTAGTTTGGCTTCCCTTGCTTTATGTTAAAACCTATTGTTATACGTTATTTAACATGTTATAAGTATCAAATGCTAAATAAAATAACCATTAAAATGTATTACATTTATAATTTATAAAATCAAAAAGGGTAATTAACATTTTAATTTAGTGTATCAATGGTTGATGCCACTACTAAATTAGCCGGTTCACTTTTTTCAATTGTATCCTCATTATCAGTAATGGTGTCATCATCAACCCTCTCTTTCTCTCTGCGCGTGCACAACTACGCCATTCCTCCTAGGAACAGTTGTAGGTGCCGGTGCCATGCCAAACCATCAACAACACCAGACAACTACACTTCCCCTTTCAGCAGCAGAAGCATTGAGTTAGCAGGAATTTTTACTGAGGCAAACACCCTATAGCTTCTACCAAAGAATAAAGATAAGAATACTTGATATGATAAAAAAACATAAAGCCGAGGCACATGCATCCAAAAGCAATATCAAAATCGATACAGGGTTGTAGCACCGCATAATGAAAAAATAAAAAAAATAGCAGAAGTTGAACATAAGCATACGCAGCATCTGTAGCCCTGACAAACCATTAACAACAACATAACCATTGACCTGTCTTCCTTACCCTGCAGTATTCAAATAAAAGCCCCAAAACCCAGAATCCACCCCGTCGCAGAATCCACCTCCATTTCAACCAAAACTAAAAATGTACAATCGCCCGTCCTTCAACGATAGACTTCACGAGTGAAAACACGATCATGGAATGAATATAAGTTGCCCCCTCGAGCTGCTGTAGCCCAATGCACCAAGTTCTTTCTAACTGATGCAGCTAACTCATCCCACTTGACAGCTACACCTTGCCAAAGAAGTTCATTTCTAGCCTTCCACGCAGTCCAAATGATAGCTACAGCCTACAGGGATGGCAAACCATATAAGCTTTATTATAGGGTCACAAGAATTTCTGAATTTCCAAGCCTCACACCAGTATAACACAACCTTATGAAAAATTCTCTGAGATAAACGACGACAAGGTAAAAATTCTCTCTCTCCCTGTTGAAGTAGAATTGATGCAAGAAATGATGAAACTTAGTTGAATCGTCCTTTACCTGTCCTTCCTCTTCCTTCTCCCTCCCCTTGTATTGAGTAAGATAAGGTTCTCCTCATAAGTATCAACATGAAAATGACCTGTAGCACCATTAATTCCCAACTTCTTGATTTCTTTTTTCCATGGGTCATAGGAAGAAAGCTCCCAATCCCCAACCCCCCAAGGTGAAGGCCCTGGTTTGTCTCCCTCCAATATTATATGACCATTGTTGCGAATACCTATTACCCTGATGAGTCCTTTTAGATCAACTTTGACATACTTATACCAAGAATCAACTATGCCATATTCTTTCATTATCCAAATAGAACAAGACTTGTTCGCACAATACATATCATCTACACATAAGAGAGAAAGGAATCCCCTAAATTCTGAAGGTCTGATGTCGCATCTTGGAGTTGCAATATCATTTGGCAATGGCATTGTTTTAAACACCTCGTCACTCCAATGAAACAACAAAACCACTTTATTCTGCAAATCCCCTCTGGCCTCTGCTACCCAAAGAAGAGCCCCTTCCAAACAACTAGTAAAGCATGTAAAATATGGTATTTCATATCCAAGGGGATAAGACTCGCCCGCGCCACAATTCATTTTCCACAAGCCTGCGTTAAGGGAGTAAACCTGAACGAGGACCACTTTTTTGGGCCGGTCAATTCCACAAAGGATTACTAGTCTAACCACCTTATAATCATTGGTCCGCGAGTCAAATCCAAACCCTGGGTTATCCACGAAGGTGCCGTGGGTCTTTTTAGTAATGCCAGGCTTGGGAAGGCTTATGGACTTCCTAATGGACGGGTTCCAAAGGAAATAGTTATCATGATCGAGAACACAGAACAATCCTTTCACATAACCCATTGGGATATGATAGGGAAGACGACGGCTCTTGAGTGGGAATTTCTAGATACTCATCAAATGTGTTCTCTTCTTCACCAGTGTCAATAAATAGTTTGTAGTGCTCTAATCTGGCAATGCATTGCCTGACTATAACGAGAGGGAGATTATCGTAGCTGTTTTTGGAAATGAGTGATCGATTGAGGTGGGTATCGATGAAGTTAGGGCTAGTGATTAAAGAATACCAGAGTTTGGATACAGACCTGAATCGGATTAGGGATTTGGTTGGTAATCTGGAGAGTATATCCACCACGACGTCTTCAGGAATGAAGTCGGACAAAGGCGACTCCGAGCAAGCTTGTGAGCACTCCTCACATCTTGCCGGGTGGCCTTAACAACACATACATAATCAAAAGAGGACACAGTCTCCAAAATATCTAACACAACATTCCTAATAAACACTGAAGCATTAGAGATACAACATAAAGCCTAAACAACTTCTAAACTATTTGTTAAAATCTGAATCAACCTCAGACCCTTATATTTAGCCCATCTCAAAGCTTGCAAAATCGCCAAGGCCTCCACACCCGTTGAAGACGAAGCACAAATGAATGTAAAGCCTTGATCACATAAGCTTTGCAATGGACCACTAGCACACCAAGCTGCAACCCCAACAAGTCGATCTTTGTGCCAAGCGCCATCAACCACAATATCTACCACTTGAGCCGCATCGGGTTGAACACCAACAGAAAACTGTGCAAATGGTTTTGTTTCTTCTCCGATTAGGGAATGAGGAAGAAGAAAAACATAAATGTTGGGCAATCAGTAACTAAGTAGCACGGACACAGACATGACAATTCTAAAAAAATGGACACGGACATGGCGGGAGACACGGCAATATTTATATATATTAAATTAAATATATACATTAATATATGTATGGATGTATTTTTTTCCTATGCTTAAATTGCGAAATGTAACACTTTTTAACGTATATATAAAATGTAAACACTTTTTCCTGCCCGCAAAATGTGTGTATATATAGGAATAGTTAAAGAAGGGTTAATTACACTTTTTATCCCAAACATCTTAATAATAACATTTTTACCCCTGAAAAAATTAAAAAAAAATTATCCCCTTCTGTGTCCTCAGCTGTGCCCCCCAAAAAATTTCAAAAAAATAAAAATAAGGGACACGCCACATACGTACTTGGCGTGTCCCCGCCGTGTCCGACACGTGGATACGACGACCTGTAGAAGTATCGGTGCTTCATAGATCAATAGTGACAAAGGTTAATCGAAGAAATAGAGCACATACATGGGGATTAAAACCCTAGAAATCAGTAGGGAACAAACTTGATACTGACGATTGAAACCCTAGAAATTTTGCCCCAGTTTTTTTTTTTTGTTTTTTTGATAATCTAAAAAAGGTGCTCTGGTGTGGACTTCACTGCACCCTGAGGCCCTAGCCCTGGGGTCACCAGTTGACAGCCAGATTTAACCCAACCCAATTGGAGGGACCTACCACCAGGGCACCAGTGGAGTGCTTCACACCCTCCCAGTAGAGTCCAGGAACGGATCTTTAACTCTTTCAGGAGTCGAACCTGGGACAAAGCTGGGGTTGCTGCCCCAGTTTGCAAGGCTTGAGAAATCTCGCACCAGTTCATCGCTAGAGTACGATTGGTATATCACGATTATGGCGCAAGTCGCAAAAATCAATTGAAATTTTTTAGAGTGTTCGATTTAGAGTGCGATAGATTGGCGCGCCTATTTTTATGGAACGCTATATTTACCTTTAATGAAACGCTATATATGATCCTCCCGTCTGTTTCCTTTGTTTTAGCCTTGGAGAACGCTATAATTACTCCTCTATAATAGCACTCCTAAAAGAACGCTATAACCTTACGTTATAGAAAGCCTAATTTGTTGGTGTATGCCATTCCTAAAAGAACGCGCGTATGCCATTCCATCTAGGAACAATTGTAGGTGCCCTGCCAAAACCATTAACGCCACCAGATAACTACACTTCCCCTTCCAGCAGCAGAAGCATTGAGTAGCATACGCTGAGCCCAAACACCCTCTAGCTTCTAACAGTAACAGTAAAAGCAGAAAAACATAATACCAGAGGCACATACATCCAAAAGCAATATCAAAACCAGATACAAGGGTAGCAGCACTGCATATTGAAAAAGAGAAATAGCAACAGTTTCACATAAACATAAGTAGTATCTGTAGCCCTTACAAACCATTAACAACAACATAACCATTGACCTGTCTTCCTTACCCTGCAGTATTCAAACAAAAATTCTCTGATAATAAATGATGGCAAGGTAAAAACCCTCCCTCCCTCCCTCCCTCCCTCCCTTCCTCGATCATTGCAGTAGAACTGATGCAAGAAATGATGAAACTTCAGTTGAATCATACTTTACCTGTCCTTCCTCTTCCTTCTCCCTCCCCTTCTAGACACCGGAGTATTTGTTTTATCGAGTAAGATAAGGTTCTCCTCATAAGTATCAACATGAAAATGACCTGTAACACCATTAATTCCCAACTTCTTGATTTCTTTATTCCACGGGTCATATGAAGAAAGCTCCCTATCCCAAGGCCCTGGTTTGCCTCCCTCCAATAGTATATGACCATTGTTGCGAAGACCTATCACCCTTATCAGTCCTCCTGTTAGATCAACTTTGACATACTTATACCAAGAATCAACTACGCCATACTCTTTCATTATCCAAACAGTACAAAACTTGTGTACTTGATTGGAATAATCGTGGCATAAAAGAGAAAGCAGTCCCCTGAATACTGTAGTTGTGAAATCCCCATTGGGAAGACCATTTGGCAGCGACATTGTTTTAAACACCTCATCGCTCAAATCAAATGAACAAATCAATGTAGCACTCAGCCCCTATGCCGTATTGTAAAATGAATAGCCCCTTCTAAACAAGTGAAAGGCCATCCCGTATGCTCTAGTCTAAATCCAAGGGGAAACGAGTCGCCTGCTCCACTACTTGCTTTCCACGTGCCCGCATCAAGCGAGTAAACCTCAACGAGAGGGACCTCCACCACTTCAGATGTTTTAGTTCCACAAAGACTCACTACTCTAACCACCTTGTAATCGTTGGTCTGCGAGTCAAATCCAAACCCAAGGTAGTCCTCAAAGGAGCCGTGCGTGTTTTCCGTAATCCCAGGCTTGGGAAGGCTTATGGACTTTCTAATGGACGGGTTCCAAAGGAAATAGTTATCGTGTTCGAATATATGCGAACAAACCTTTCACATAACCCATTAAAAAGTGATACTGATAACGAAGACGGCACTTGAGTGGGAATGGAATCTCTAAATGCTCATCAAATGTGTTATCTTCTTCACCAGTATCAATAAATAGTTTCGAGTGCTCTAATCTGATGTAGACAACACGAATTTTGCATTGCCCGAGTATTACAAGTCGGAGATTATCGTAGCTGTTTTTGGACGTGAGTGATTGATTGAAGTGAGAATTGATGAAATTAGGGCTTGTAATTAATGCATTCCAGAGTTTGGAAACAGACCTGAATCGGATTAGGGATTTGGTTGGTAATCTGGAGAGTATATCCACCACGACGTCTTCAGGAATGAAGTCGGACATGGTTCTCTGTCTTCTTCCTCAAAATTTCTTCTTTTCTTCTAATCAGGCGATTGTGGTTTTGCCAAGGGGGAATCGTTTCAGAGGTGAAAGAGGCAAAAAAATTACACTCTCATGACACAAAAAAATTACACTCTCATGACACTTACGGGCTGTTTGGATGCCGGAGATGAGGCCGGATTTGTGATGCGCCCTGATTTGCAATCCACCTTCCACCTCAAATCCGGTCTTTGGCATACCTTTTCTTGCGCCCTGATTTGCAATCCTTGTTTACTGTTGGGACTACAAATCCACCACAAGGTGGATTTGCCAAGCCCTCCCTCAACCCACCGCTTGGCAAATCCGGGCTCTTTTGGGTCGAAACTACCCCTCCAAATCCACCTCTTCTCTCTCTCTTGTGTTACCTATTCGATTTGGGGACTGTGTTTTTTGGGTTTAACGCGAAGAAGAAGACTGGTTTTTTGATTTTCGAAATTGGAAATGGGTATGGGTGCATGGCGGTTTTGGATGTAAAAATTCGAGATTGGTAATGGAGAGATGTGATTTGGTGAAAAAAAATTGGATTTGAGAGGGGAGAGATTTTCGAAATTTGGGGTTCGGTTTGGCCGAAGTGGAGAAGAACTGAAGAACAGAAAAATGGGCTGGGAAAGGAAGGAGAGAGATTGATTCCTATAATCCAGTTTAGCCCCCATACAGTTTGACCCCCAAATTACACCTTGAACTTCATTTTCACCCAAATCACTTCCAATACTTGGTGGAATTAATTTATCATGGAATTAGTTTAATTTACTATGGATTTATATATATATATATATATATATATATATATATATATATATATGTGTGTGTGTGTGTGTTATGTAATTATTGTAAAACTGTAATTATCATGGAATTAATTTATTTATTTCATAAAAATAATAAAGTGGGGCAATTAAGTCTTTTTACAATATATCTCATCATATCCATCTTCCATATCATCCTCCTCAAAAAATCATCCAAACACCCAATATACAAATCCACCATCCTTAAGAGGTGGGTCCGCCCTTATTACAAATCCGCCCTCATTATAAATCCATCCTTAAATCCGCCCTCATTATAAATCCACTCAAAATCAAATCCGCCATCCAAACGCCCTGTTACAGGGAATCACTTCATGAATGACATGTAAAAGAATAATTCCACGTAAGTGGCACTTAGAGATTGATTGACGAAATTACCCTGTAAGTGGCACTTGGAGATTGATTGACGAAGTTACCCCGCAGGATGAAAACTACCCCTCAATCGACTAATATGAATGCAAGGATTTGGTTTGAGAGTCCAACAAAATTGCATTCAAGGTGCAATGGAAATAGACTCAGGGTGCAATGGAAAGTTTGGTTTGACCACATTAGGGATGGCCATCTCGGCCGACCATTCCCTATCCAACTCGTCCCCTCTCCGAATGGGTAGGGGATTGGGGTATTTTTTTGGGGGGATCGCGTAGGGTAGGGAGATTTTTTTTAAAAAAAAATCGGGGATCGGGTAGGGGATGGTATAGTAAGTCTCCTCCCTGAACCCCGTCCTTCCCCGCATCCCCGTTAACATATATAGCTATATTATATTACAAGTTTACAAGTTTGTTTTTCCCCTGGATAAGTTTATAACATAACTTGTTAGTTGGTTGTACAAAGAATGTTTTCTCCTTTACTTCCATTTTATGTGGTACTTTTGAGTGAAATTTTAATCTACCCAAAAACTAAAAACAAAAAAAGAACAAGAACAACAATAGCACATTTGAGTGACTTGATACGTTTTAATTATCTTTGGGAACCACTTTTGTCATTAGTTTTGGATTTTAATCAACTTCTTTGGTATTCACTTGAATAGTTTGAGTGAACTTTTGGATCTCCGATTCCTCACATTGGGGCGGGATGGAGGTTAAAAAAATAATAATAATATAGGTTTGGAGATTGGGGATGGAGGTAGTGGTATCCACCCCTTACCCTTGTAACGCCCCGAAAATTGGGTACGTTAATAAATAAATTACAAAATTATTTAAATAAAATACCAACTTCATTAAAAAAAAATCCAAAGAATACTTAATAATTTTTTTTGCAAAAATTAAAAGTAAACTAACTTATTACAGCTGAAATAAATTGAATTCGAACACTGTCTGAAAAACTTAAACATTTATTTAAAAAAACATTCCAACGGAAATAAAATGACAGAGCCATCTAGCTAATTCTACTGATAAAACCATGGGTCCGCCACTTGATTCCCATCTAGCTGCTCCATCGCCTCACAATCAGCAGGCGGCTCCTCATCTCCTTCTGTACCTGGCGTTGGGGACACCAGGGCCACAAAAAGTAGCACCGTGAGTGGTAAAATTACACTCAGTAGGGCGCCCTAAACCACCCCTTTACTAAAGATATTCATGCAACAAATACACACATAACTGAAATTTTATTTGAATGAAATACTCAGATTTTTATCATCATTACTCAGCACATCGATTCTCAAAATTCCACTATTCTCATTCTCATTTCCGACAAATACTTTCCATCACCGGCCTCCATTCACAATATACCTCAGGTGCTCGATCACACAGCAAAGCCACCTCCGGGTATACTGTGCAAGGCTCACGATTGATCACACGTTGATCAATCTCCATCCGACATCGGCTCCCACCCACAGTATACTTCCGGCGCCCGATTACACAGCAAAGCTACCTAAAAGTATACACTGCGCATGGCTTATGACCCATACCGGACGCGTCCCAACCCCAAATATCGCGATTATATTCATTCGTCCTTACACACAAAACGTTTCGATCAAACATGCTTAATAAGTGAATTCATGCATCACGTGGGTCATTATTCACATAAGTCTCACATAACAATAAAATAATCACAAGGTTAAAGAAAAACTTAATACGGCATGTAAAACATGCAACTTCCTCGATTTGTTAAAAATAGTAAACTAACTCTAAAAATCATGAATTTTTACAGGGATATTATACTTCACAATACGAACAGATAATGTGTTTTACTCGAGTTCCAATTCCTTCATTAAGATGTTGAAAACGGGTTTTAAAAGTAAATCGTGTTCTGTCTCGTTTTTCCACTACAGTAGAAACTTCGAAAAATCATACTAAATTCTACGTAACTCGGATTTAGACGAGTTCCACATGGACTCCAATTATTTTTTCGAGATCTGCAACCTTACTGTTTTGAATTTTCTCTAAAACGGAACAGAAATAATCGAAAAATAGCAGAAACGAAACTGTGCGCAAAATCTCTATTTTCCGACATCATCACTTGTTAACTTCTGCTACCCATACGATAATGATCCGACTTCCAACAATTTAAAATACTTATTTCCATGTACACACAACTATACAGAAAAATATACTAAAGTAAAAGTTAGGTTAAAGGTGTCCTACCTTTCCTCCGTAGATTTAAGCACGAAAACGGAAGTTCGCAAACCGAAAATCAAACGTCACCGAAGGTATGAATTTCTGATGAAAAGAGGGAGAGGGAGCCGTATGAGAGAAAGAGAGAATGAGGGAATGAAAGAATTAATATATGGAGAGAAGTTAATAGAAAATAAAGAGAACTAACAAATGAAGAAAGAGGGAGAATTAATAGGAGAAAAAAAAGATAGAGATAGAGATAGAGATTGTGATTTATGGGCAAGTGGAGTGGTAGAGAGTTATTAGGAGAGTGGAGAAAAGATAGAGTTCTTTTCAAAATAAATCACTAGTAGATATATACTACAAAATTATATCTATATCTACATTATATAGTTATCTACTAGCTAACAAAAATTTCAATAAAAATATTTTGTTTTACAGATAAAGATTATTAAAATCCTATTAATATAATTGATAAAAACCGGGTCTTTACAACCCTCCCCATGTCCATCCCTAGACCACACACTGGCAATCCCATATGAACTAACACGAGTGCAATGTTTTTTTTTTTTTTTTTGTAAGTGCAACACAATTGCATTCAAGCTGCAATAGAAATGGACCCAGAGTGCAATGCTGAGAGTTTATTTCCAGAAAATTTGGTTTGACCACACACTAGCACCCTATGTGGACCAACACGAGTGCAATTTGTTTATTTATTTTTTGGTGAGTGCAACACAAGTGCATTCAAGGTACAATAGAAATGGATCCAGGGTGCAATGCTGGAAATTTATTTCCAGAAAGTTTGGTTTCACCACGTACTAGCACCCCTATGTGGACCAACACGAGTGTAATGTTTATTATTATTATTATTTTTTGTGAGTGCAACACAATTGCATTCAAGGTGCAATAGAAATGGATCTAAAGTGCAATACTGGGAATTTATTTCCAGAAAGTTTGGTTTGACCACACACTGTCAGCCTCATGTGGACCAAGATGAGTGCAATTTTTTTTTTTTTTAGTGCAACACAATTGCATTCAAGGTGCAATAGAAATGGACCCAGGGTGCAATGTTGAGAATTTATTTGCAAAAAATTTGGGTTGACCACACACTGGCACCCCCATTTGGGACGAAGGGAGTACTACATGTCCAAGCCATACAATGCAACGAATCCAGTTAGGGTTAACACCCCTTAATTTTGGTGTATGATATGCACTTTTTTATTTTGAGTTACAAAAATTCGAAAATGTACAACTACAAAATCTCGTAATTGAACACCAAAAGATTTATATATTCAACACAAAAATTTGTAACTTCGAGCCGTTTTTTTTTCAACCTTGCGCCGTTTTTTTCTACCACAAAAATTCATCAACAACAAGACAAAAATTCGTAACCACGCGTTAGAATATAGTTGTCGTAGATATGACCGCTTAAATATAGTTATTACAAATATGACCGTTAGAATAGATCTGGTAAGAAAATGAAACACTTGAAAAAAATAACATTTAAATTGGAAAGGAGAAGGATAAGGAGTAATAGTTCAATAAAATTAGGTTAGAATAGAGAGTTTGATGCAGTGTGATGTAAAAAAGTGAGTAACTAAAGTACAAAAATGGCTTTTTAGGTATAATTTGGTCCAAAAATTTGCTTGCCGAGCCTGGTGCTGATGCTCTACAAACAAGGTTAGAGTTACTTCACATCATTTCACTTCTCTCTCTCCTCAATTTATACGCCATGGTAATTCAATTGCTTGGATTTGTTTGCCACGGTTTTGTGCTTTTGTTTTTCATTGATGTTGTTTATTTTTAATGAATTTTGAGGAAATTTTGTATCGTTCCCATATTTCAAGGTTTGCCAAGGGAAGGATACATAATGGATAGTCTTGCTGTTTGAGGTAATTGGTACTGGAACTTTTGGAATTTTCTTTTGGTTTTTTGGTGTCGGCGGCCTCTAGCTAGGGGATTGATCAAGGCAATTATTGGTGCTGCAACTGAGATGGTGATGGAGCTAAAATGGGATCATGTGGGCTGTGTGGAACATTGTCTTCTTATCTGTTGTGATAGAATGTGCTTTGGATCCTTTTAATCTCTGTAATTTGTTTTCAAAGATTAATAAATAAATAAAAACTTTTGCCGTTCAAAAAATAAAATCAACCTAAAAAATTCCTTTGGATCATCGTCACTACAATCCTCGAAATCGCAATCTGAACCATCATCTTCACTACTGTTGTCCTCCATGACTGACCAGTGAAGAAGAATCACCCAAGGCCTCTTTGAACCAATGAACTCATGTTTGTGGAACTTAAAATAATCAGGTTTGATAAAATTGAAATGCAGTATATCTTATGCAGGACTGAGTTAAACCTTCATAAGAAACCGCCACCAAGTAATTACAATTTGAGTTTGCAATGAAAAATCTATGGTGCATTTTAGGCTTCAACTGCAAAATCATGTTATTTTCACAAGCATAAAATTAAAGACGATCATATCTCAGAATATATACTTTTCTAAATAACATCTTTAATGAACGGACACCAGTTGATATAGAGAGAAATTCCCATTAGTTGTGGAAACGATATCAACTCCCTAGGATACATACACCAGTTATACATTTTCCCCCTTTATCGCGCCATCTCACTCTCGATTAACGTCTATGTTTCTTGACCTTCAGATGTTTTAGTCGGTCAATCCAACCGTCAAAAAACCTTGTGCCAAGTAACTATAATGGTTCACCACGGAGCATTTCTTTCATTGAGTTCATCAGATACAGTTCTCCTCAGGAGTATCAACTTGGAAATGTCCTTAAAACAAAAACCATGACAAAAGCCAAAAACTAAAGCCTAGTAGATCCCAACATAGATGTAGTCTAACAAAAGTCCCTAATCCTGTGAAATGATCCTAGATAACTGGGCATTGTATGCCCCCAGAACCAGCATAAACATAGATCAACAAAAGCAGCAGCAATTGGTAGAGGCATTTCCCCTGTCTACATTTGGAAGGAGAGAAATGACGATAATCAGGCAGTAGAGTCTTGATTCTGCTTCTATTGCTCGACAGGTCGTTGAGGAGGTTAAGGATAGTGCTTGCTCTTGGAGGAAGTTTCAACGTTGAGCGTGTGTGTTCTTTAGTGCCAAAAGTGTCTGCTTTCTGTGTGTTGCTTTTGATGTTCTTGTGTTTGTTTTGGTTCAGGTTTTGTTCTCTTAGATTTGGCTAGCGTTGGGGCTGTTTTGTAGTGACAACTTGGTGTTTGTTAGTGTTTTTTCTTGTTCTCAGGCTATCCCCTTTGAGTGTTTTTTTCTTGTTCTCAGGCTATCCCCTTTGAGTTTTGGGCTGGAGAGTTCCCATAATAGTATCTTGTTTCAATAAAGCAAATGGTTATGGACCTTTAACATTTTCCCTTCATGCTCAAGATACAATGATCTATCCGAATCTGTCAAAGCACCTTAAAAAATCACTTTAATGATCTACTAAATTAGGTTTTTATGTGTTACCTCAAGTTGAAATGGCAAACTAATTTTGATGGTAAAGGCACAGTCACTTCATGTGCAAGATTCACTCTCAGTCTGTCCTGATCATGCTCAATTTTCTACCTCATTCCGTCATATGTTTTGTGAAAACTTTATATCCAACTCAAAGTCAATTGTTAATGAGTGGGGAGGTCCCAAATCTTATTAAGTGATCTCCAATTGCATACCCAAGCAATGTGAGACAATTACTCTAACACCCTCTCACGTGCAGCCGCATTTAGGTCTGTCGCATTTGACCACTTTTTTGGGTGCTATCATCGTGCAAGACGTTTGTCATTGTGGGGTGTGGGTTTGATTTAATTTTTGTTATAAATTTTGGGATCGCAATGAGTGGAGACATCCCAATTAATGTTATTAAGTGATCTATCATTTCATATCCAAGCAATGTGGGACAACTAGTCTAATATGTTTGACTGTTTGAGTTCATTTTTTTGCCGGTGGTTCCTGCCCGGTTGAGTTGGTACAAATGAGGCAGCAACTTTAAGTGAAACAATCTTTTAATTCTGTTTATTACTGAATTGGACTACTATTTAATTTCTAACCTTCATTGAAACAGAAGGTTTCGAGAAACTTCCCAAAATACACATTTTCTGCATGGTCTTACTTTTATGGAGGTAGACTCCAGTCAACTCAAGTGTTGTCAAAGTACCGGTACCACAACACAAGAAGTGAAGAACCACAAACTTCACCGCCCGATTGGATGCCGGATTAATTTTCAGGGTATTATATATGGAGGGGTATAAGATAGTAGGGGGTAATATATATGAAGGGTGGCCCCACAGTGATGTGACATTTGTGAAGGAGGATTAAGTAATACTTGGTTTGGATGATTTTGGTACTATGGGGAGAATAAATGGTACTTGGTTTGGATAGTAGTTTAGAAGGGGGTATGAGGATGTAAAAACTGTCAAAAGACCAAATTGGCCTTGTGCATGCCCATATTACAATTTATGTTTTTGTTACTTAATCAAATACAAAACTTATTAATTTATTACCCTCGGCAAAAAAATAATCTATAATAACTAATTGCAATATTTTTTTTAAAAAAAATTAAAAACTTATTATACTCCTATATGACAACGTTTTTTAAAAAAAATTGGCAACAAGAGAGGGACCGGAAATTAGGTGGGCCCGGAATTAAGAACATCATCTTGTCGTTTTAGTATGTAGGAGTCAATGGACGTTTCTTGCAAGGCAATGGGTCCTTCCGAGAACCTTGCTCGGTAGTTCCAGGAAAAGGAACCAAAAAAATTGTGTCGAGTCATTCACACTGTATTCTGCAGATAAATTCATTGAAAAAAACAAAAGGGGAGCTAAAATCTTGCAGCTTTACACAACCAGCACAGAAACATACAATCAAAGGGTGAAGGAAAATGAGCACGTATTTTTTCTGCGATGAATATTTGGCACGGAAGCAGGACAAGTTCGATGCTCCTATGCCATGGGTCGGCATGTATATTGCAGCAGCATCTCTAGTTTGTTCGGTTGCCATGGCCGGAGATGTCATCTACGGAATACGCCATAAAAAGCTTTGGTTCCCTTGCAAGTTTTTCACCATGAATGCTGCTTCCCTCACTATATTAGCTGTGGCAACAAAGCTTTCTGTGGATCTTACCACATCTATGTGGGACATAACAGACAAATTGGCAAGGCTTAGCAGCACCGTTTTCGTGAATACTGTAATGGGTAACTTCCTAACTTCTTTTGCATCCATGGATAATAATGCAAGTCTCATGAATGTTGTGGCCCTGGGTATTCTTGTGATCACCATTATAGTAAATGCCTGCATCCAAATGGCTACTACAGCAATTGGCTACCTTATATCGCCTGAAGAAATATTTGTTATCATTTCCATGCTTTTTTTGTTTGTAACATTGAGTTTCTCGGTTTTGACGGTTCCTACCACTAAAAGATGTTTGGAGTTGAAGTACGATGAATTGCACAAAACAATTTCTAATGGGGGAAAATTAGAGGAAACCAGGAAGCTAATAGATCTGAAATTGAAAGAAGTGGTGGAAAAATATTGGGTGATGGCAGAAACAAGTAGTCCCCAGTTTGTGATGGCGCGTTCTGTGACCTGTGCTACTTCAGGGATAATCTGTCTGCTCACTGCACTCACACAAGTTGAAGTACGAATCCGAGTGAAGTTGATGTATGGGAGTCCTTGGCTTGCTAAGGAGTCGACTTATCGTTGGTCCACCACATGGATTCTATGGATTCAGTATTGCGGTGTGGCTGTGGGTACTGTTGCCTCCGCATCTAGATGGTTTACTGCCATCAGCTTCAACTACAGAAACCTATATAGCGGTAACCACCAAAATAAGCCGAAATTAGTAGAAGACTACCAAATCCAAAGGCTGATCGAATGGAAAGAAGGACCCTTAGCCTTACGAATTCGAGGCGTGAAATGCCGAAAACTCGTCGAAGGAACAAAAAATCTGGCACTGGACTTGTGTATAGGTGTCCAATACGGGATTGTGGTAGCTAGCAAATTGGTTTTGTTCATCTCCACTAACTTTGTACTCCCATTCTTTTCATGTTACTACTACTGCAAGAGGTTGAACATGAACCTGATATCTAGCTTCAACGCTTCATCTAATCACGAAAGTTCAGGACCTGAAACTTCAGGTACAGAGCTAGATCTTAGTGATTATGTTCTGCAACTTGATGGTGAGATGAAGCTGCCCACAAAGATTTTGAAGAACCTCTCTCATGAAGTGAATCAAGTGATTCAGACGGGTAGAAATCAGAAGCCAAAATATCTAATTGAGCTGTTACAGAAATCCAATGACAGCTTCAAAGGGGTCGCAGGTTTTGACAGTAGCCAGGTTCAGAACTGCTGGACCCTGCCTGTGGTGACCTTAACCAGCATTGCCATTGCACTTCCCAACACTGAATTTCGTACGGTGGAACGGTTGATAAGAAGCGTGAGTGAAGGCCTTTCGTACGCCCGCCTTGTAGAGAAAAGTCTTAGTCCCAGAGGAGATGATTTGCTGAGCATAAAACACGCTGTAGATGTCGCGTGGGGAGGAATCGAACTTCACGGCACGTGGTTGGACAAGGATTTCCGGAAACTTGCTCTTGAAGGAAAAACCACCAAGGAGATTCTTCAAACACTAGCTGACATAGCTGAAAAGACAGAGATTGAGTTTCGAAGCAGCATTACCGGAAGTTCCAAAGTCGTAGTGGCAACTTCAATGCACAGAATTAGCCGAACTATATTGAAGGACTATGAAAGCAGTACGAATGCCCACACGGATGACAACTTGTTCGAGCAATTGTCCATCATGATTGCAGATATTTTGGGTGCCTGCCTTACCAATTTACCTCGTGTTATTGTTCTAAAATGCTATTCCAGCGCAATAGAGGAACGAGAGAAGAGTGTCAGGCATGCGGCTTCTCTTCTCGGCGAAACAGAAGAGATTCTAGAAATCCTTCGACGTCATCAACTGCCGAAATTAAGTGGCGATCGAGCTGCTTATATCGATGAATGGCGCGCTTTCATGAAGCAAAAGAACCCACCAGCTATTGTTGCTTCATCCAATAATGAGACAGTTGCTTCTGGTGAGTAGCATATAGCTGTGGATGAGTAGAAGGTGTAGGTTGCAACTCATATGATGTTGTAATTGGTTTCCCTTTGTATGACATCCGAACTATGGATATATGTATGAATAAACAACCACATGTATGTTTGCGTTTCATATTAAGCAATGTGATGTTGAGAGAAAGCATACATGCATGCATTCATACCCCCATGCATACATATTGATATGAATGTACGTGCCAGGCTTCCATCCACATTTTCTTTGTGAAACACAAGCAACCAATACATGAACAAAGCGATTTTGTGTGGTCTCTTGCAAAAAGTTTAGCCCCTTTTGTGAAATAACACTTTGTTTGGCAAAAAAGCCATCATTGCAGCAGAAAATAAGTAAGATTGAGAGACTGGCTTCTGTTTCATCCATGCATTTTGAAACTTACCAAACAGCTTTATCATGTTTCAAGAACAATTCACCTTTTCTCATCCTACTTTCAAAATGCCAAATCTCATCTTGATGTATCAGGGCATCATACAATATATGTGGTTTTTTCGGGATACATTACTCTTCGTTTTGGATTCTACTTCTTGTATGCAAAGTTATTTGTGATGAGATTGATCCAAAGGGACTAGAATACTGGACTTATTGGTTATACGCTATACGGTGGAATTGTTATATCTAATAACTAGGTTTGAAGTCAGCATAATAAACCTCACTATGCAGATTTAGGTACTGGAATTAATGTACTAAATCCGGTAGTTACATTTGGTCAGGGGAGTTCACCATTCATGTGATGGTCTTTGAGTAAGAGCATTCCGAGGAGATGATGTTAAGATAATAATGACAAGTTCAAAATTTCTAAGCTAAAATCATGGGCGGTGTCACTCTAATGGGGATAGCCTATCAAGATCTGCCCTTATTTGGGTTCGGCTACCAACGAATGGCAAAATAGCCAGAGTCTGTTAATTCCTGACTATGTTACATGGATTTCGAATGTAAGTGTGAGGTGAAGCTATGTGCGCGAGTGTCATATTCTTTAAATTTTTTCCAAGAACAGAAAGACACTCCGAAGTATTCATATTTATTAACATATTTCTGGGGGTTGTGGTGGACAGCGAGGAAGAGGCTGGTGGTGGCCGGAAAAAGAGATGGCGGCTGTGGTGGCCAAATAATAGGGTTAGGGGGCCTTGCCTTAATCATATTCCCATCTCCTTCTGTAAGTTCTCTGTTATCCAGTAGTGCTTATCAGTTAAGGGTCTTGCCTAACATTACCCGCAGAACCCAAAATTGTACTAATAATCATGAGACAACAATTGCATTTTAATGCGGGTTTTCGCCTGTCAAATTGAAAACCAATAGACCCTCTTGCAGGTCTCATCCTGTGTCTTCCGTTCCTCTTTAAGCACCACACCGTGATTCAAGACAAACTAATTCGAAGAGCTTGTGAACGATGCACATTGCATAGTTGAGGTAAACATAAGAAATGCTTAAAACCATTTCACAAAACAAGAAGTAGAAATCCCATTGGAATTAATACAAGGTAAGGACAATCTTCAAATTCCTTTATGGAAATGCATTCTACACTTGCCAGTAAATATTATTGTTCACACTTCTTTCCTAGAGTAAAAAAATCTGGAGAATAGAATCTAACTATATCTTAACACTATATGAATGCATTTGCAACTTAAGGTTTTCTTGAGTCAAGAAAGTTTCAATTATCTCTCTTCCATCGAAGACCGATCCATATTCTAATCAAGGAGCCCAACATCTGTTTCATGACCAAACTAACCCAGTGTTACTAGTTTACCTAGTTCCTTAAAATTGGGAGAATGAAATCTCCCAATACTAATAACACAATAAAGGAATCCATATGCAACATGGGAATCGGGAGCAAATTTGGAGTCATACATAGTATTTATGGAGCAAAAAAAACTTGATGTATCGAATCCTGATTTTAAGAATATCTCATGTCAGTGTGCCTTTGTTGTGTTACATCTGTGACCGGTCTACCATGTGGGACAATAGTAATGCAGCTCCAGATACTTCTTAATCCTTTATTTCCTCCATGCATCATTGCTCATGCAAAAACTATGGAGAAACTCCAAGAGCAAAACAATGCAGAACCTGAACAAAAACTATGCAATACCTCTAAATGAGTAAAAGATCACATTCCAAAAAAATGGCATCCAAAATGCAACTCCAGATGCTTCTCAATCCTTTATTTCCTCCATGCATGTTGCACATGCAAAAACTACAGAGAAACTTCAAGAATGAAACAATGCAAAACCTTACCAAAAACAAAGCAATAACTCTAAAAGTAAAAGATCACATCCCAAAAAAATGCCATCCAAAGCTAGTTCCAGGGTGAAGGACTTCGGCCTCCTTAAAGCAGAAAGCCATTTTAGGCTTTGAAATACAGACACTAATAAAGTTTTGCATGTATTGTGCATAGGATACAATACAATTAACACTGATAAAAGCAATGATGAAACTTGAGTAGAATCATGCCTTCACCTGTCCTTCCTCTTCCTGCTCCATCCCCTTCTAGATACCGGAACATCTGTTTTATTGAGTAAGACAATGTTCTCCTTGTAAGCATTAACACTAAAATGGCCTATAGTACCATTAATCCCCAACAACTTGATTTCTTTACTCCTTTTTTTTTTTTTTTTGGTCTAAACCACCGGTATCCGGAAGCCCACTGGACCCCGACTAAATCCGGTGCGAGCCGGGTCGGCCCACGAAGGGGTAAAGCTCTCCCAGCGCAAGTTTCCTCCATTCACAAGACTCGAACTCGAGACCTTGCTTAAGGGGAACAAGTGCCGAACCACTTGAACCAACCTGCGTTGATCTTGATTTCTTTACTCCGCGGGTCATATGAAGAAAGCTCCCAATGCCTTGGTTTGTCTCCCTCCAATAGTATATGACCATTGTTTCGAATACCTATTACCCCTTTAATTCCTCCAGTTAGATCAATTTTGACATACTTGTACCAAGAATCAACTACGCCATACTCTTTCATTATCCAAATAGAACAAGACTTGTTCGCACGATCAAAAGTATCTTCACATATCGAGAAAGAGATCCCCAAACTACTGAAGTTTTCATGTCGCTTGCACTTGCTACATCACTTGGCAATGAAATCGTTTTTAAACACCTCGTCACTCAAATCAAATGACAAAACCACCGCATCAATCCTATGCCTTAGAGGTTCTGCTGCCCAAGGAATAGCCCCTTTTAAATAAGCGGAAGGGGTTTCCAAATAATACCCTGGGGAAAAGAGTCGCTCGCTCTACTACTTACTTTCCACAAGCCTGCATTAAGGGAGTAAATCTCAACAAGATTGACCTCCTCCATTTCGACGGTTTAGTTCGAGAAAGGCTTACAACTCTAACCACTTGTAATCATTACTCCGCGAATCAAATCCAAACCCTAGAAAATCCACCAAGGAGCCGTGTGTCTTTTTTCGTAATGCCAGGCTTGGGAAGGCTGATGGACTTTCTAATGGAAGGGTTCCAAAGGAAATAACTATCTTGTTCGAAAACACAAAACAAACCTCTCACATAACCCATTAAGAAGTAAAAGTGAAGACGACGGCTCTTGAGTGGGAATGGGATTTCTTGAAATTCATCAAATGTGTTAGTACCTTCTTCACCAGCATCAATAAATAATTTGTAGTGCTCTAATTTGATTTCTTCAGGAGGGGAACCCTTAATGCAATGCCTGACTATTACAAGAGGGAGATTATCGTAGCTGTTTTTAGGGTTTGTGAGTGATTGATTGAGGTGGGTATTGATGAAATTAGGGCTTGTAATCAAAGAATTCCAGAGCTTGGAAACAGACCTGAATCGGATTAGGGATTTGGGAGGGAGTTTGGAGAGGATATGCACCACGACGTCTTCAGGAATGAAGTCGGACATGGCCCTGTGTATTCTTCCTCAAAATTGCTCGAGGAAGAATGAGTTGCACGTGAACCTTGTAAAATGAGTTGTACGTTTAGCATAAATGTTTTAAAATCGTTGAATTTTGGAAATATAATGCAAAAAGAGGAACAGGTAATTACGATAATTATTTTTTTTTAAAATGAGTAGTTAAATTTTCTACTCCTACTTGTTTTCTCTATATTTTCCTTATCTTTTTTTTTTTCAACCAATCAAAAAGAATAAATAAATAAATAAACATGCTCTATGTATATTTATTTCCTTTAAAAATCGTTTCTTCATTTATTTCTATCCTCCACGGCTTGTTTTCCTCTTTATGTTTTACTACTTTATTATGATCATCCATACTACTTTTGGATTCAGTTTTTTCAAAGAATTTTTGTCTTTTTACCTACCAAAATTACTTTTATTGAAGGGACTATTTTTAAAATTTTCCTCAAGTCACGAAAGGAATTGAGAAAATGCAAGGCAAATACCCTTTCTAAGGGTTACACATTATCAGCATTTGTGCTTTAGTAATAAGCTTGAGAACATTCAAATACTTATTATTAAACAGAAAATTGGTCTAAATGCCAAGTTTTGGGCTTTAAATGATGTTTAGTCCAGCTTAACTTATTTTAATGCTTCTAATACATTGATGTGAAATTATTGAGGGCTCAAGGACAACACTAGACAAAAATACCACTAATGATAAAAAGTAATTACAAAAGGAAAGTCGGGCCCTTCGTCTGGCCCATTCTTCCCGTAATTTTACAAAAGTACTTGAGGCGTTGAAAGCACAGGTGCGAAAGTGTGCACATTTAATTCTGACTCATGCGTGTACCTTTAATGCTGACTCATGCGTGGTGTACCTGCTGGTGTGTCCCGTCGCTGTCAGACCCCCTCCCTCTCTCTCTCACGATGGAACAAGTTTAATGGGTGGTACAAAATTAATTTCTCTTAATTTTCTCTCTTCAATTTTAATGAGGTTGAGGTTTTTTTGGGGTTTAGAATTTCTTTGGGGTAGGGTATAGTGAGTTTAGGCGTTTTGGGTTTAGGCACTTAGGTGCACTTTCCAATTATAGGGTTTTAGTGGTTTAGACACTTTCATAGGGTACTCTGGGTTTTTTGGCACTTTTAGACTTTTTAGGTGACTTTTTTTTAGGTTTAGGCACTTTCATTAGCTAGTGGGGGCATTTTTGAAATGTGTAGGTGATTTGTCCTTTTGGCATTAAAGAAAAAGAAGATGATGCCCTTATCAAGAAAGCACTTCTTTACTATGTCCTTCCAAAAAACAGACCCTATATTAAACGATGTCTGTTATGAATGAGTACTGGGAATAAATCACACCCTACGGATTGGTTGAATTCGAACTACAAAAATAACATTTTCAACGAAAAAAAGTTTTCAAAATTATAGTTTTTGGGAAAAAAATAATAAAGTAAATAATAGTTTTTGGGGAAAAATTGTTTTTGAAAAAAACCCATTTTTCATAATAACAGTTTTCGAGGAAAAAAAACTATTACCCCCTCCGTCTCTTTTTAAGTTTGTTAATTCGTAAATCCAACTTATTAAACAAACATCATCATTACACCCTTCACATCAACTTTTACCTCCACTTTACACTTTTCACGTCAACTTTTTCCTTCATTTTCCAAGATTATCCTCTACTTTTACCCTTTAACTTTTTACTTGCTAACTTTTCAAAAGGGCAAAATGATAATCGTACAAACTTTTACCCATTAACTTTTAAAAGCACTCACTTTTTAAGAGACAACTCAAAATGAAAATGTTGACATGAACTAATCGGGATGGAGGGAGTATTGAATAGTGAAAAAAATTTAAAATAATTTTTTGAAAACATTGTTGAGAATGAGAGAGAGAAAAGAGAGAAGGTTTTTAGGTAATGATGGTGTACTTGATTGAGGAGATTTAAGGTCCATTAAATTTGGTCTTTGTAAAAAAGTTGTCAACTTTGACTACACAAATGCCAAAATTTATTTATTGGTTAAGAGGTTTTTATACTAGTATTTTTTTAAACATAGTTTGTTAATTACTACTCCCTCCATTCCAAATTGCCAGTCACGTTTTAGTATGTAGGACTCAATGGACGTTTCTTGCAAGGCAATGGGCCCTTCCGAGAACCTTGCTCGATAGTCAGTGGCGAAACCACCTTAGGGCCAGTGTGGGCACAGACCCACACTGGATTTTGAGGGGCTTTTTTTTTTTTTTTTAGAAAAATATATTTAAGTTTCAATTTGTACATCACTTTTATACACGAAAAATTATTGAGTGCTCTTGGGGTACCACCGCATGGTGTTATAAGGCCATTATCCTACAATATTTATGCGAGACTCAAGACTAATAGTATGTGATGATGAAGCCCGATAAAAAAATGATATAGAAGGATGTTAGGACAGCAAGTGTCGATGCCTCAGGATCACTAACTAACTAATTACTCACAAACCTCCTTTAATTCACTGAATTTTTGCCTCAAAACTGTTTCGTGTTTACGGAATTACAGTGGCGGCTTCAGGAATTCTCTTGAGGGTGTTCAGAAATTCTACTACGGTCCTCTAGAAATTATTTTTTATATAACTTGGTGTTCCGGACTATCCTGCGCGCACTCATGTGTAAAGGGGAAAGAATCTAAATTGAGCAATTTTATTGTGAAAAGACAAAGACTTGAGTTGGGCCATGACCTGTTTGGCTATTTCCATCCCACCCTCTTCCACTTGCATTTACTGACAGAGAGAGAATAGACTAGGGATTGATCTTTCTAAACCATATTTCACACACATAAGGAAGGGTATGAGAAAATGGTGTCATTTTACAAGGAAAGGTTACTCTCTAGTCCTGATCCATCCAGTCTCATCCAATTTTGGGCCTTCGTGGATCTTTTGTAGGCTTACAACGGTTAATCCAGACCATTCAATTTATGAGTCCTGCATTGGATATTATTATTGCAAGAACTGTGTGGTCAGACACGATAGCTGTGAGAGCATAACACATTTAACACCTTCGTGCAAGAAATTTAAAAAGGATGGCAAAAATGATGTTCGTGCGTCCAATTTTTTTTTTCCCGCTAAATCAAAACCTTGTTGCCACAAACTCATACTACACGGCGGTTAGGAACAGTGGCGGCTTCAGGAATTCTCTTGAGGGTGTTCAGAAATTCTAATACGGTCCTCTACAAATTATTTTTTATATAACTGGGTGCTCCGGACTCTCCTGCGCGCACTCATGTGTAAAGGGGAAAGAATCTAAATTGAGCAATTTTATTGTGAAAAGACAAAGACTTGAGTTGGGCCATGACCTGTTTGGCTGTTTCCATCCCACCCTCTTCC
Source organism: Vaccinium myrtillus (assembly GCA_016920895.1). Lineage (NCBI taxonomy): Eukaryota > Viridiplantae > Streptophyta > Magnoliopsida > Ericales > Ericaceae > Vaccinium > Vaccinium myrtillus. The sequence goes on along the minus strand of CM029271.1, from coordinate 1,541,224 downwards.
ACTTGCATTTACTGACAGAGAGAGAATAGACTAGGGATTGATCTTTCTAAACCGTATTTCACACACATAAGGAAGGGTATGAGAAAATGGTGTCATTCGACAGGGAAAGGCTACCCTCTAGTCCTGATCCATCCGGTCCCATCCAATTTTGGAACTTCGTGGATCTTTTGTAGGCTTACAACGGTTAATCCAAACCATTCAATTTATGAGTCCTGCATTGTATATTATTATTGCAAAAACTTTGTGGTCAGACACGATAGCTGTGAGAGCATAACACATTTAACACCTTCGTGCAAGAAATTTAAAAAGGATGGCAAAAATGATGTTCGTGCGTCCAAATTTTTTTTTTCCCACTAAATGAAAACCTTGTTGCCACAAACTCATACTACACTGCAGTTGGGAACAGTGGCGGCTTCAGGAATTCTCTTGAGGGTGTTCAGAAATTCTACTACGGTCCTCTAGAAATTATTTTTTATATATTGAATGGTTTGGACTCTCCTGCGCGCACTCATGTGTAAAGGGGAAGGAATCTAAATTGAGCAATTTTGTTGTGAAAAGACAAAGGCTTGAGTTGGGCCATGACCTGTTTGGCTGTTTCCATCCCACCCTCTTCCACTTGCATTTACTGATAGAGAGAGAATAGACTAGGGATTGATCTTTCTAAACCGTATTTCACACACATAAGGAAGGGTATGAGAAAATGGTGTCATTCGACAGGGAAAGGCTACTCTCTAGTCCTGATCCATCCAGTCCCATCCAATTTTGGGCCTTCGTGGATCTTTTGTAGGCTTACAACGGTTAATCCAAACCATTCAATTTATGAGTCCTGCATTGGATATTATTATTGCAAAAACTTTGTGTTTAGACACGATAGCTGTGAGAGCATAACACATTTAACACCTTCGTGCAAGAAATTTAAAAATGATGGCAAAAATGATGTTCGTGCGTCCAATTTTTTTTTTCCCGCTAAATCAAAACCTTGTTGCCACAAACTCATACTGGACGACAGTTGGGAACGGTGGCCGCTTCAGGAATTCTCTTGAGGGTGTTCAGAAATTCTCTACGGTCCTCTAGAAATTATTTTTTATATAACTGGGTGGTCCGGACTATCCCCTGCGCACTCATGTGTAAAGAGGAAGAAATCTAAATTGAGCAATTTTTTGTGAAAAGACGAAGACTTGAGTTGGGCCATGACCTATTTGGCTGTTTCCATCCCACCCTCTTCCACTTGCATTTACTGACAGAGAGAGAATAGACTAGGAATTGATCTTTCTAAACAAAAACCCGACCAGTATGAATTTTGCATGACTCTTCTTATCTTCTTCCTATACTTGCAAGTAGTGGACATTTCCACCTCAAAATCACCCAATCTGTGTGAAGATTAGAAAAAAAAAATCCAAGCAATGAAAGGATTAAACACAGAATCCGAAACCTAAAACAATCATCAAACTTCTATGTTTATATCAACTGAATAATGACCTTTCTGATCATTGCCGCTAATAAATAACCCCTCCAAAAAAATCAGTTCAGAAACTATTTGCTCGTTAAATATAATATAAAAGGGGGCCATCTGAAGAGGCGGAAAGCTTTATAATCAGCTCATGAGAGTCCATCTACTTCCATGAAATTACACATACAACTGATTCAGTCTCCACATGAAGCATGAAAACATTAAGAGCAAACCAAAACTACCTTATATCAAACTCTTCTGACTTCTGGACAGCTTCTTGGGCTGCTTCAACAACTTGATTGTTCATACCAAGATTTGAACAAAAGCACCTCTACAGATATACAAAAGATTTCATGTCAGTCGCTGTTTTGCTCACAAGGAAAAACAGATAAAGAAGGAGACGAACAGAGAGAGGAGAGAGGAAGTAACTGTTTATAGTCATCGCCGGATCTGCATGATCTGTTTTCTAATTAAAATCCACGGCAATTGAGTTCAGAGTATAGCACCGGAGCCGAAAAAGTAACGATTCTTCGGATCCAATAGGACAGGTTGAACATGTTACCAGCGTTGTTCGGATTTTGTGAACCGAACGAAACCATGATCGTCTTCTTCCTTCGAACACACACACACACACTCTCTCTCTCTCTCTCTCTCAACGCCACGATGGAGAAACCAAATCGAGCTTCAATAGATGGATTAATCATTTTCATGTTGTTGTTGGTCGGGGTTTTTCTAGGGTTTCCGCCTTTCTGCTGCGTGGTTGTTGGTTTCGCGATCGGCGTCGCCATTGTTGATGTGAGAGAGAGAGATGCTGCTGTTTTGCTTTTCTGGTGGGGGGTGGGGTTTCTTCGAGAAAATTTAGGGTGCAAATTGGGTATGGGTGACGTGGTGTCTCTTCGGCACATCTGAGCCGTCCAAAAATGCATCGGACGGTACTTTCAATCCAGACCGTTCATTGCATTGTTTGAACGATCCAAATGTGCCAAGAGGGTACCTCCCCGTACCCAAAATTTTCTCGGTTTCTTCGATGATCTTTTCCTTCAGCCTTTACAAATAACGTTACTTGGATGCTGTGAAGACACGTCCTCCACCAGTCTCCTACCTACTGCTATTAAAGACTTTCTCAACCCTTAAAGTCTTACATACATCAAAGGACCCACCTAGGGATGGCCATCTCGGCCGACCCGCCCCTATCCAACCCGTCCCCTACCCATTCGGGGAGGGGATTCAGGGATTTTTTCGGGGATCGGGTCGGGGATGGGGATTATTTTTAAAAAATTTCGGGGATCGAGTAGGGGATGGTATTGTTAGTCCCCTACCCGATCCCCTCCCCGTTCCCCGCCCCTCCCCGCATCCCCTGTAACGATCCGACCTCGATTTGGTACTATACCGGGTCAAACCCGACTCGGTGTGCAATCACCTGACTCCCAACTCAAACAATTAAGAATTATAGATCCAAAGAAACTCAAACCACTTAATTTACAACTCATAAATATAAACTCGTCACGTGAATTACAACGGAAGTCTTAAAGAAACAACACCTACTAAGTTAAGCAATCCAAACAACAGCTAACATAACCAAAAGCCATACCCCTCCAGCCCCCAAAACGTCACAACCTAACTAGCAAAACTCCCGACAAGGACCCCCTGAAAAAGAGCACGACTCGCAGCACGGGACTAGCAGTGGGCGCCACCCAACAAAACCACCTGCAAAACTGGAACCCGAAATAGGTTCCAGGAGTGTGTGAGACATAGATACAACTTACAAGAGTAATGTTCCAATCCACAACACAAACACTAACACTAACAATTGACTATTCAACATCAAATTCAAAAGATCGGCTCTAAGCCACATTTATCGGCACTTATGCCACCGGCCCATGGCCCCATTATCGGCACGTTTGCCCAATCCGGCCCATGGCCCCATTATCGGCACGTATGCCACAATTCAATATCACATGTTAGCTCTAAATAAGTTTCATCTATGAATCAACACTCACCTCGGTTTCCAGAAAGAACGACACAACTATGGTTTCGGCACTTAGAATGTGCCCGACCCAATCTCTGTAATAAGTACTCACAATTAGCACAACAATCATTCATGTTTATAGTAGAACATCAATTAAGTCCAAAAGATAGCAATTCCTCCGTGCTCATGTGCATATAAAGTGCATAATCATACTTGATACAACCCGACACCTTGCGGTCCACGAATTTATAGAATTAAACTACCCATCCGAAAGTCTCAGTATTTTCACCGTAGACTGTAAACACAAGCAGAAACAACATACTAAAAACTCAGAATTTTCTGCATCCGATAACTATTTTTAAATAATTAACAAAGGAGCCCAAACTCACAGCAAAAACCTGTTAACCAGATTCATCATCAACATTAAGTAAAAAAACTGCTATCACTGAAAAATAATCAGGCTACACGGCCTATCAATTCTGAAAGCCTTACGAGTCTAATTTCTAACGCAACAAGTGGATTGAAATTCCAAGCTTCCTAGACCAAGTTATAGCCATTCCCGTAAGATGTGACAGTGCAGTCTACTCAAACACGAACCTGACAACAGATTGGTTCACGAATTTTCATATTTTCTGAACTACACGTAAAATTCTGAAACTTTAACACAGCATAAACAACTTGTATGGGTAGCTACAGTAAAAATTGCAGAAAATTACGAACAAAGGAACCCTGTCTAAAAATTCACCGAAAATTAGGGCAGATTCAAGTTTAACAACAAACAACCACAATCAACCACTCTTAACAAGCTTAATCACGAATTTTTGTAAAAGAAAACCCTAAAACTCTCCTCCCAATAGTAAGATACCAGTTCTACCACCCAAAAGCTACAAAGACTAACAAATTAAGATCATAAATCAAGAACCTTACCTTGAATTAGGTTTTTCCCCCTTAATTCCTCCTTTCTCTTTCTTCTTCTCCTCCTTATTCTTCTTCCTCTTCCTGCGGTTTCCTCTCTCTCTCTCTCTCTCTCTCCAACGTAGAAATCAGATGTGAAGGGGAAAATATCCCCTTAAGCTCTATTATTGGGCTCTTAAAGTAAAATGATTGTGTGTGTGTGTGTCCCATGAGCTATGTGCTCCAATCCCACAAATTAATGTCACACACCACCACACTCTACCCCCTTGCAAAACAAATTCATGCATATAAACCCTTAATCAATTTTAGAAAATGTGAATTAAAACCTAAATACCCGGAACGGGTGTTACATCCCCGTTTACATATATATATATATATATATTTATTATATTATAAGTTTTTAAAATTTATTTTCCACAGCCCGGCCCCTCTATCCAGTGTCCAGAGCCCATTAACCCTTACCCAATTCTCACAGTCACAACTTAAATTAGGAATTTAGGTTAGGGTTACCCACACCACACTTCAGTAATCACTAATCAATACTTCATAGTTCACACAGGCCACAGCCGTGAGCCGCCCCAATCCCCATCACGAATTTTGGCCATTTTATGAAACCATTTTATGCATAAGCATTGGCAGTAGGCACATTCCTGAATTTTGGCCATTTTATGAAACCATTTTATGCATAGACTTGTTAAAACCATTCATGTGTGTTGCAAATGCATATTACATATTGAATTTAATGCGTAATGGGAACCAAATTGCACGGATGGAATGAAATTTTGGCCGTGGGGGTTGAATTTAATGAGTAATGGCATGGACTAGTGCATGAATTTTTGGATCCCCGATTCCCCGTGGGGATCCCCGTTCCCCGCATTGGGGCGGGGATGGAGGTTAAAATAAAATCCCCGGTGGGGATCGGGGAGGGGATGGGGATTGATTTAGATTCGGGGATGGAGGTAGTGGTATCCACCCCCTACCCTCCCCATGCCCATCCCTAGACCCACCACGTGCACTATGCATTCGCCAATAAGAAATAATATTGGGGTATTTGGGTAAAATCACCAAGGGGAAGCATGGAGACAAGAAAAAGGAGGACGAAAAGCTTATATGTGGGCTCACAGAAAATATCTCTCACACTAAAGAGAACACCCCACCACAACCACCCCAACCACCCCTCGAACGAATTGTGTCCAGTCATTCACACTGTATTCTGCTGATAAATTCATTGAAAAAAAATTGTGTCGAGTCATTCACACTGTATTCTGCAGAAAAATACAATCAAAGGGTGAAGGAAAATGATCACGTATTATTTTAAGAATTATACGTGTGATAAGTGCTATACTTATATGGAATTGCATGAGTGCAGTTGTTATGATTATTATAAAAATAAGCAGCACAAGTTCGATGCTCCTGTCCCATTGGTCGGCGTGTATATTGCAGTAGCATCTCGTCTGTTCAGTTGCCATGGCCGGAGATGTCATCTACGGAATACGCCGTAAAAAACTTTGGTTCCCATGCAAGTTTTTCACCATGAATGCTGCTTCCCTCACTATATTAGCTGTGGCAACAAAGCTTCCTGTGGATCTTCCCACAGCTATGTGGAACATAACAGACATATCGGCAAAGCTTAGCAGCACCGTTTTCGTGAATACTGTAATGGGTAACTTCCTAACTTCTTTTGCATCCATGGATAATAATGCAAGTCTCATGAATGTTGTGGCCCTGGGTATTCTTGTGATCACCATTATAGTAAATGCCTGCATCCAAATGGTTACTACAGCAATTCCAACCATCATATTGTATGAAGAAATGTTTTTTTTTGGGTAAAAATGTATGAAGAAATGTTTGTTATCATTTCCATGCTTTTTTTGTTGGTAACATTGAGTTTCTCGGTTTTGACGGTTCCTACCACTAAAAGATGTTTGGAGTCGAAGTACGATGAATTGCACAAAACAATTTCTAATGGGGGAAAATTAGAGGAAACCGGGAAGCTAATAGATCTGAAATTGAAAGAAGTGGTGGAAAAATATTGGGTGATGGCAGAAACAAGTAGTCCCCAGTTTGTGATGGCGCGTTCTGTGACCTGTGCTACTTCAGGGATAATCTGTCTGCTCACTGCACTCACACTAGTTGAAGTACGAATCCGAGTGAAGCATGTGAATCCTTGGCATGCTAAGGAGTCGAGTTATGGTCGGTCCACCACATGGATTCTATGGATTCAGTATTGCGGTGTGGCTGTGGGTACTGTTGCCCCAGCATTTAGATGGTTTACTACCATCAACTTCAACTACAGAAACCAAAATAAGCTGAAATTAGTAGAAGACTACCAAATCAAAAGGCTGATCAAATGGAAAGAAATACCCTTACGAATTCGAGGCGTAAAATGCCGAAAACTTGTCGAAGGTATAAAAAATCTGGCACTGGACTTGTGTATAGGTGTCCAGTACGTGATTGTGGTAGCTAGCAAATTGATTTTGTTCATCTCCACTATCTTCACACTCCCATTCTTCTCCTGTTGCAAGAGGTTGAACAAGAACCTGATATCTAGCTTCAGTGCTTCATCTAATCACGAAGTTCAGAACCTGAAACTTCAGGTACAGAGCTAGATCTTAGTGATTATGTTCTGCAACTTGAAGGTGAGGTGAAGCTGCCCACTAAGATTTTGAAGAACCTCGCTCATGAAGTGAATCAAGTGATTCAGATGGGTAAAAATCAGAGGCCAAAATTTCTAATTGAGCTGTTACAAAAATCCAATGACAGCTTCAAAGGGGTCGCAGGTTTTGACAGTAGCCAGGTTCAGAACTGCTGGACCTTGCCTGTAGTGACCTTAACCAGCATTGCTATTGCACTTCCCAACACTGAAAATCATACGGTGGAATGGTTGAAAAGAAGCGTGAGTGAAGGCCTTTCGTACGCCCGCCTCGTAGAGAAAAGTCTTAGTACCAGAGGAGATGATTTGCTGAGCATAAAACACGCTATAGATGTCGCGTGGGAAGGAATCGAACTTCACAGCAAGTGGTTGGACAAGGATTTCCGGAAACTTGAACTTGAAGGAAAAACCACCAAGGAGATTCTTCAAACACTAGCTCACATAGCTGAAAAGACAGAGATTGAGTTTCGAAGCAGCATTACCAGAAGTTCCAAAGTCGTAGTGGCTACTTCAATGCACAGAATTAGCCGAACTATATTGACGGACTATGAAAGTAGTACGAATGCCCACACGGATGACAACTTGTTCGAGCAATTGTCCATCATGATTGCAGATATTTTGGGTGCCTGCCTTACCAATTTACCTCGTGTTATTGTTCTAAAATGCTATTCCAGCGCAATAGAGGAACGAGAGAAGAGTGTCAGGCATGCGGCTTCTCTTCTCGGTGAAACAGAAGAGATTCTAGAAATCCTTCGACGTCATCAACTGCCGAACTTAAGTGGCGATCGAGCTGCTTAATTCGATGAATGGCGCGCTTTCATGAAGCAAAAGAACCCACCAGCTATTGTTGGTTCATCCAATGTGTAGGTTGCAACTCATATGATGTTGTAATTGGTTTCCCTTTGTATGTCATCCGTACTATTGATATATGTATGAATAAACAAATCATATGTATGTTTGCGTTTCATATTGTTATGAATATACGTACCAAGCTTCCCTCCACATGTTTTCTTTGAGAAACTCAAGCAACCGATACATGAACAAAGCGATTTTGTGTGGTCTCTCGCAGAAAGTTTAGCCCCTTTTCTGGCTGCAAGTATATTTTCTGCATATTTCTGCCTGCTATTGACATTATAAGTGAAATAACACTCTGTTTGGCAAAAGAGCCATCATTGCAACAGAAAATAAGTAAGCTTGAGAGACTGGCTTCTGTTTCATCCTTGCATTTTGAAATTTACCAAACAGCTTTATCATGTTTCAAGAACAATTCACCTTTTCTCATTCTACTTTCAAAATGCCAAATCTCATCTTGATGTATCAGGACATAATACAACATATGTAGTTTTTTCGGGATACATTAGACTCTTCGTTTTGGATTCTACTTCTTGTATGAAAAGTTATTGTGATGAGATTGATCCAAAGGGACTAGAATACTAGACTTATTGTTTATGTGCTATAGGCGGAATTGTTATCTCTAATAATTAGGTATGAAGTCAGCATAATAAACCTCACTATGCATATTTCTGGGGGTTGCGGTGGACAGCGAGGAAGAGGCCGGTGGTGGCTGGAAAAAGAGGTGACGACTGTGGTGGCCGATTAATAGGGTTAGGGGGTCTTGCCTAACATTACCCGCAGAACCCAAAATTGTACTAATAATCATGAGACAACAATTGCGTTTTAATGCGGGTTTTCGCCTGTCAAATTGAAAACCAATAGACCATCTTGCAGGTCTCATCCCGCGTCTTCCGTTCCTCTTTAAACACCTCACCGAGATTCTGGTTAATTTTTTTTCATCAGAATGATGCAGCAACACATTTTTCAAATAATACGCCATAAATCAATATGTAAATGACATGGTACTTTCTCTGATGCATGATTTTGTATTTTAAGCGCTACCCTTTTATATTGTGAGAGAAAGCATAGAATCCCATATTCATGGTATCTTCAAACATGGGAGAGAGAAGTGGACATGGCCTCCGCCGCCGCAGCCACGACAACCACTGCCTTATCCTTTAAAAACAGCTCACTCTCCTCCGACGCCACGTCCAACCTCATAACTCCCATCTCTTCTCTCCTCACTACACCACCTCTGCTCTCCGGGAGGCGAGCTTGGGCCACCAGCGATGGCGATGGTGGTGTCTACCGGTGGTCCCTAGCTGCACCTAAAAGCTGGCGCCACTCGTTTGAATTCCGGAGAACTGCCGCCTCTCTTGCTGGCGGCGGTGCAATTATACAGGACACCGTGGTGACAGTGGTTTTAATGGCCGGTATTTATGCTCTCGTCTTGGCTTTTGATATCCTAACCCAGCACCAATTTTATAGAACAAGCCTCTCGTTCTCGCTGTCGGTCAGGCGAGGAACTTTTTTATGATCAAATATGGGGAAGGAGGGTGTCTGTTGTGCACGGCACTGTGTAGTGCAGAGAAGGTGGGCGGTGACAATGTTGCCTGTGAAAGTGTATCTTTGCCTGTAAAGATACACTTTCACATAAACATAAGACATGCTTGAAACCATTTCACAAAACAAGAAGTTGCAATCCCATTGGAATGAATACAAGGTAAGGACAATCTTCAAATTCCTTCATGGAAATGCATTCTACACTTGGCAGTAAATATTATTGTTCACGCTTCTTTCCTAGAGTATAAAATCTGGAGAATAAAATCTAACTATATCTTAACACTATATGAATGCATTTGCAACTTAAGGTTTTCTCGAGTCAAGAAAGTTTCGATCATCTCTATTCCATCGAACACCGATCCATATTCTAATCAAGGAGCCCAACATTTGTTTCATGACCAAACTAACCCAGTGTTACTAGTTTACCTAGTTCATTAATTAAAATCGGGAGAATGAAATCTCCCAACATCTGTTTCTGTTCCTTTGTTGTGTTACATCTGTGACCGGTCTACCATGTGGGACAATAGTAATGCAACTCTGGATACTTCTCAATCCTTTATTTCCACCATGCATCATTGCTCATGCAAAAACTATGGAGAAACTCCAAGAGAAAAACAATGCAAAACCTGAACAAAAACTATGCAATACCTCTAAATGAGTAAAAAAGATCACATTCCAAAAAAATGACATCCAAAATGCAACTCCAGATGCTTCTCAATCCTTTGTTTCCTCTGTGCATGTTGCACATGCAAAAACTATGGAGAAACTTCAAGAATGTAACAATGCAAAACTTACCAAAAACAAAGCAATAACTCTAAAAGTAAAAGATCACATCCCAAAAAAAATGCCATCCAAAGCTAGTTCCAGGGTGAAGGACTTCGGCCTCCTTAAAGCAGAAAGCCATTTTAGGCTTTGAAATACAGACGCTATTAAAGATCTGTATGTATATTGCATAGGATACAATACAATTAAGACTGATAAAAGCAATGATGAAACTTGAGTAGAATCATGCCTTCACCTGTCCTTCCTCTTCCTGCTCCATCCCCTTCTAGATACCGGAACATCTGTTTTATTGAGTAAGACAAGGTTCTCCTCGTAAGCATCAACACTAAAATGGCCTATAGTACCATTAATCCCCAACAACTTGATTTCTTTACTCCGCGGGTCATATGAAGAAAGCTCCCAATGCCGTGGTTTGTCTCCCTCCAATAGTATATGACCATTGTTTCGAATACCTATTACCCCTTTAATTCCTCCAGTTAGATCAATTTTGACATACTTGTACCAAGAATCAACTACGCCATACTCTTTCATTATCCAAATAGAACAAGACTTGTTCGCAGGATCAAAAGTATCTTCACATATCGAGAAAGAGATCCCCAAACTATCAAGTTTTCATGTCGCTTGCACTTGCTACATCACTTGGCAATGAAATCGTTTTAAACACCTCATCACTCAAATCAAATGACAAAACCACCGCATCAATCCTATGCCTTAGAGGTTCTCGCCCAATGAATAGCCCCTTTTAAATAAGCGGAAGGGGTTTCCAAATAATACCCTGGGGAAAAGAGTCGCTCGCTCTACTACTTACTTTCCACGAGCCTGCATTAAGGGAGTAAATCTCAACAAGATTGACCTCCTCCATTTCGGACGGTTTAGTTCGAGAAAGGCTTACAACTCTAACCAGCTTGTAATCATTACTCCGCGAATCAAATCCAAACCCTAGAAAATCCACCATGGAGCCGTGTGTCTTTTTCGTAATGCCAGGCTTGGGAAGGCTGATGGACTTCCTAATGGAAGGGTTCCAAAGGAAATAACTATCTTGTTCGAAAACACAGAACAAACCTTTCACATAACCCATTAAGAAGTAAAAGTCAAGACGACGGCTCTTGAGTTGGAAGTGGATTTCTAGAAATTCATCAAATGTGTTAGTACCTTCTTAACCAGCATCAATAAATAATTTGTAGTGCTCTAATTTGATTTCTTCAGGAGGGGAACCCTTAATGCATTGCCTGACTATTACAAGTGGGAGATTATCTTTGCTGTTTTTAGGGTTTGCGAGTGATTGATTGAGGTGGGAATTGATGAAGTTAGGGCTGGTAATCAAAGAATTCCAGAGCTTGGAAACAGACCTGAATCGGATTAGGTATTTGGTTGGGAGTCTGGAGAGGATATCAAATTATCAACCATGACATCATCCGGAATGAAGTCGGACATGGCTCGGCATCTTCTTCCTCAAACTTCTTTTCTCCTAGCGTTTGGAAAATTAGTTTTGGTCAAGTGTTGCGCGCCACTGGAACGCGAACGTTTCTCATGTCTCCTTGTTTATAAATGAGGAGAGTTTTGTGTTAATGGTGTTTTTACAACAAGCTGGGTTTTTACGGTTTTTTATATGATGTATTGTAAGAGAATGATGTGTCTCGATTTTTCAAAAAAAACTGTTTTTTGTCAGTAGAACACCTCCAAAACAGAGACGGTGAAATGCGGCGAAAAATTAGTAGTTATTTTTTTAAAAATACAGTAATACTAAAAACAGCCCACTCATTAGGCCTTGGCTATTGGAGTATTTGTTAAGGTGAAACTGGAATCTGTGTAAACGTATATTGCAAAAAATATAAAAAGAAAATGAAATATGTGTTTCTATTGGTTTGATGTTGGAATTAAAAAATACTCCATTAAAAAATCAGTGGTACAATCAAGTGATATTTGATAAAACTGAAACTAAAAAAGTTAAAAAATTATGTGTTGAAATCTTAATTTGAACGTTTTAACCTGAAAAGTTGTTTGATAAACATATTAAGCACTGAATCAAAACAAACGATGAATTAATTTTAGTTCCATTAGTTAAGTGATTCTCTTTTACTTTTACTAATAGTTACAATATATTTTTGGTAGTGATGGAATGGCGGCGGTGGTAGTGTAGTGGTGGTGTAGGTGCAGTAGTGGCATCGTGGTGTGATGGTGTTAGTGCAGTAGTGGCGTCGTGGTGATGGGAGTTTGCGGGGTGGTGGTGGTGGTGGTGGTGGTGGAGTGGTAGTGGCAGTGGCGGTGGTAGAGGTGAAAGAGTGTTTGTAGTAGTGATGAGTGATGATGGTAGTGGTGAGGCATTGAGCGTGATGGTGGTGGTTATAGTGGTAGTAGTGGTGGCGGAAGTGGCGGAATAGCGGAGTGGTATCTATAGTAGCGGTTTGTGGTATCTATAGTAATGGCTGTAGAGTGGTGCATGTGGTGGTAGTGACAACAATGATAGTGGTTGTGGCAGTTGTGTGAAGGGTAGCGGTGAAAGCGGAAATCTTAAATGAAAGCGGGACGTGGGGATGTTCTTTGTGCGGGAGGCTGCGCACAAAGTGCCAAAACGCAGAAAAAGAGAGAGAGAACCAAATAGAGCCGAAACAACGTCGTTTTGGCTATCCTGCAACAAAACCCCAATACACTTCTCACTATCGCCGCCGCCGCCCTCCACCACCATGTCAGACGATTGAGAGGCGTTGGAATTAATCGATTAAAGAAAGTCATGGGACAAGGAATTGTACAGCCGAGTGTCGTATGAACCGGGTCGGTTGATGTCGGTCTCGTAACGCTCGGGGATTGCCAAAGACCTTGCGTGCCTGACAAGCTGGGCAGATCATCATATATGGATCATTAAATGCGATAGTCACCTACCCTACAATCTAAACCTTGAAGAGCATGTGGGTGATGGGGGATTATCCCCAGACGACTTGACCTTTTAGACTTATGAGGGGTGACGTCAGCCGAAGCGCGGCGTCTGCAGCAGGGATTATGGTCACATCAGCCGTCATTCCAATTTTAATGGTGAAGGCACAACTTCATCTGCAAGGTTTCAATCTCAGTTTGTCCTAATCGTGCTTAGTTTTGTACCTCATACCGTTGTATGCTTTGTGAAAAACTTATATCCAACTCAAAGTCAATTGTGAATGAGTGGGGAGGTCTCAAATGTTATTAAGTGATATCCAATTGCGTACCAAAGCAATGTAGAACAACAACTCTAACATACCCTCACTTTTTTGGATGCTATCATCATGCAAGCCGTCTGTCATCGTGGGGTGGGGGCTTGATTTAATTTTTGTTATAAATTTTGGGATGGCAATGAGTGGAGACATTTCAAATGTTATTTTAGTTATTAAGTGATCTCCTATTCCATACCCAAGCAATATGGGGCAACTACTCTAATTCATGTTTGAGTTCATATGTTCACCGCAGCCGTGCTTGCATACATTCTTTGAGGTGGTTCTGGTGGTTGATACAAATGGTGCATCTTAACCGTCCAAAAGCTTTTTTTTCGATTTAACTTCATTTTAAATAAATTATTCAAGCGAATAGTTTAAAGTATTCGCACAAATAGTTTACTTAAAATTTCAGACCATTCATTTCTGAGATGGAAGGTTGAGGTGAGTTGCATGCACATGGTGTACGCGAGTGTGCATACCCATAGCCGCATTGACAAGCACAAGATTCTCTCAAAGAATTAAAGCTAAAATCTGCTTCTTTCTCCAATAGGGTAATTTGCTCAACTCGGTTTGCTTAAATCAAGGTGACGATTTTGAGTGATTCTGTTGGTGCAAAATCCGGGAGTCTCCGAGAAACTGAACTTCTTGATGATGGAACTTGCTTGAGGCACGTTCTTCGAGTCGCTTTCAAAATTATTCGCCCCACCGTTCGGTGTGCACCGGGTTGATAGCGAATCATCCGAGGATACAACGGCCCGATCAATTCAATGATCTTCGCTGCGTCCGCACAAACGGGGGCATGACGAATATGAGTCGAAAAGAATCGAAAGAACCAAGGATTTCTTTGGCACGTTTATTTACAAAAAACTAGAAAGCAATCTGTAGTAATTTTGGCAGAGTAACGAGGCTAGAATTCGGTATATCGTGAAAGTAATTTGGGTGTTATTTATAGACCCAAATGTACCCTTTCACTTTAGGACACGCCCTTTAGTGAAGAGACTTGAGTTTGGGTTATACCCTTCCGTTTAGAGTTGCATCCGTACACGAACTAGTGTCTCAAATCCGTGTATAAACACACCCGGTATCGATACACTTGTTCTGCTGAATCGATACCCAAACATTCTGTTCGCGACATAGCCAACCGGTATCGATACAGTGTTTCCCTAGTATCGATACCGGACTCCTTACCGCCAAATGGCAATAAGAAAGGGCGCCTACAAGGCGCCTTGCGCCGACGTGCTAAGTGCAAAGTGCGCCATCAAAGCGCCACACAGCCCACTGCCACGCTCACGCACGCGCGCGCGCGGGTGCGGGTGCGTATGAGTGTGTTCCATCACCGGCTACGCCGGTAATGCACGTAGCACCATAGGTGCCTTGCCACTTAACACTATGTGAACAATATAGATGTGTTCCCATATATATACCACTCAATCTTCTCCTCACTAGCCAATGTGGGACAAAACCAAAACACTACATTAAAAGCTTTCTAAAAGGCACAAGGAATATTTTGATAAAACCCCAAATAAAAAAAAACCCATTTATTTTGATAATTTCCAACAATCCCCCACCATTTTCAAAATAAAGATCAAGCCTTGGTTCCTTTGAAAAGACTTGTGCATCAATGAAGGTATCTCACGATTTTAACCATCACCTAGTGAAACACATCAAAGTTAGTCGGAAAGCATGGTAGACTTGTCTTTTAACCAAATGATCCTTAGATGACCAACCGGACACGTTTCACGCACGCATCTCACCCGACTTAGGTATTCAAAAAATTTCCGACACGTGGATTGGCCGTGTGTGTCTATATCTGTTTCGTGAGTGCTCTAAAGTTCTAGCCCGTGAACCTATAGAAGGCGGCACCACCCTCACACTCATATAGGTAGACTTTTAAGAATGCCCCAGTAACAACAAAGATCCGCCTAACTAAACCGTCGAAAGTCTATTAAGAGCTAAGTAGCTCACCTCTTCCTTTAAATTACAGGTACCAAACACTTTACCATAGGATGGGTGTAACCGGAAAGTGTTTGCCATCACGACTTATGGTGTAGTTTGCTCATTGAACCCAAAGGCTTGAAGCTAAACAAGCGTTGGGTCGAGTTTCCACCAAGAGTGATTATATTTTAGTGGGCTTAAGTCCCATCCCCTGTGATGTTTTCCACACCAAATCTCTTGCAAGACCTTTTGTTAAAGGATCCGCGAGTTTTGACTCGACTTGACATAATCAATGGTTATCACCCCATCGGTTATCAAATTCCTCACATAACTATGTCGAAGTCCTATATGCCTGGACTTCCCATTATATACCTGTCTGTAAGCCCGTGATAGTGCCGACTGACTATCACAATGCAAAGATACCGATGGCATAGGTTTTGGCCACAAAGGAATCTCCCATAACATACTCCTTAGCCACTCAGCCTCTTTGCTACCCGATGCTAGCGCCACAAACTCGGCTGCCATAGTTGAGTCTGTAATTATGCTTTGTTTCTTTGAACCCCAAGAAACTGCTCCACCACCAAGAGTGAAGACCCATCCACTTGTTGACAAGTGATCTTCATTCTCGGCTATCCAACTAGCATCCGTGTATCCTTCTAGAACCGATGGATACCCACCGTAGACTATCCCATAGTCTATAGTTTTCTTTAAATACCTCAAAACCCGATTAACCGCATTCCAATGAATATCACTCGGGTTATGCGTATACCTACTCGGTTACCCACCGCAAAAGCAATGTCCCGAGTAGATGTCATGGCATACATCAAGCTTCCTATCACTCTAGAATAATCTAGTTGTGACACTGCTCTACCTGTATTAGGATACAACTTTACATGTGGATCATAAGGTGTAGCAATCGGAGTACAATCAAAGTGATTAAACTTCTTTAGTATCTTCTCAATATAATGTGATTGAGAAAGAACTATATTTCCTCCTTGCCTTGTAATTCTAATTCCTAGAATTACATCATTTACACCCATATCTTTCATGCTAAAACTAGATGAAAGCATATCCTTTGTGCTTTGTATGCTATCTAAATCAGGTCCCAAAGATAAGCATATCATCCACATATAAACACACGATTACACCTTGAGTTTGATGAAATTTGCTATAAACACATTTATCTGATTGGTGTATCTAAACCCGTTTGATACAATTACCTTATCAAACTTCTCATGCCACTTTTTAGGTGCTTGTTTAAGTCCGTCTGAGAGACTTAACAAGTTTGCATACTTTGTGTTCTTGTCCTTGCACAACAAACCCTTCCGGTTGCTTCATATAAATTTCTTCATCCAATTCACCATTCAAAAATGCGGTCTTTACATCCATTTGGTGAATATGAAGTTTATGTATCGAAGCTATGGCAAGAAGAACTCTAATAGTAGAGATTCTTGCTACCGGTGCATAGGTATCGAAATAATCAATACCTTCCTTTTGCGTAAAGCCCTTGGCAACCAACCGTGCCTTAAATTTGTCTATCGTGCCATCAACTTTCATTTTCTTCTTGAAAATCCATTTACAACCAATGGCCTTGGAACCTGTGGCAAATCAGGCAAGAATCCATGTATCGTTACCCATAATGGAATCCATTTCATCTTGGATTGCTTCTTTCCAAAAGCACAATCTTGCGATTTCATAGCCTCCCCAAAGGTCAAGGGATCCGATTCCACATGATATGAAACCATGGTATGATTACATGTAGTATCTCTAGTTCCTTCAACTAGATAAACTATAAAGTCAGGACCAAAGGACTTAGCAACCCGAGCCCTTTTACTTCTCCTAAGTTCGACCTGCTCCGTAGGTTCTGCCTCTGTTTCAGGCCCATAAGAGATAGATTCATTCTCTTCATTAACCTCTTTCGAATAGGAACAAACCTATTTTCATAAAACACAAAGCATCCCTTGATTCAATTATGGTATTAACCCCATACGAATCATTTGGCTCGGAAACAAGAAACCTATATGCCTTACTATGTAAAGCATAACCAAGGAATATGCATTCAATTCCTTTTTCACCCAATTTCTTCCTTTTGGGTTTTGGCAATCTCACAATTGCTCTACAACCCCAAGTTTTAAAATAACTTAGGTTAGGTTTCTTCTTTTCCATAACTCATATGGAGTTATTTGTGACTTCTTGAGAGGTACCCTATTCAAAATGTAAGCAGCGGTAAGTATGGCTTCGCCCCACAAACCGGTGCCTAATCCTGAATTGCTAAGAATAGCATTAACCATCTCTGTTAAAGTCCGATTTTTCCGTTCAGCCACTCCATTTTGTTGTGGAGTATATGGTGCCGTTTTCTCATGAATTATGCCCTCTTGACTCACGATGTCGGGAAAATAATATTCACCACCCCTATCGGACCTTAAACGCTTTATAGTTTTCCACATTGATTTTCAACCTCGGTTTTGAAAGTGATAAACTTTTCTAGAACTTCATCTTTTGAGTGCAACAAATAAACATGACAATACTTAGAATAATCATCTATAAAAGTAACAAAGTATTGTTTGCCTCCTCTAGTAGGGGTGCTATGCATATCACATACATCACTATGAACAAGTTCTAACAAAGTTGTAGTTTTAACAATTTTAGGAAATGGAACTCTAGTGATTTTAGTAAGTGAACACACATTGCATCTATCAACCATATCAACATCATACTTAGGAATTAAATCCAATTTAACCATCATATCCATCTTCCTAGTATTAACATGTCCTAAACGATTATGCCATAAAGAAAGAGAATCAAGCAAGTAAGCAGAAACTGTGAATGTGTTATTAACGTTGAGTTTGTACATGCCCTCACAAACATAGCCTTTTCCAACAAATGTGCCATTCCTAGACAGAACAAATTTGTTCGCCTCAAACACTAGCCTAAAGCCATGCTTATCAAGCGAAGCTACCGATACAAGATTTTTCCTAACTTCGGTACATGGTAAACATCACCAAAGTTAAAACATTTCCAGTGAACTCCAAATCCACTTTGCCCTTGCCTTTGATAGGAGCGGTCGATGAATTCCCCATGTAGAGAAATGAACCATCATCAACCACTTCATAGTCGGTGAAGAACCTCTTATCAATGCAAACATGCTTTGTAGCCCCTGAGTCCATCCACCAGTTTCCGGCATCCCCAACCATGTTAATTTCGGACACAACAGCGAGAAATTTACCCTTTGGACCCGATGCCCTGTGGATCCTTCTTCTTCTTAGACTTGCAATCCTTTTTGAAGTGCCCTGGTTGACCGCAGCGCCAACACTCAACCTTTGGCTTTTTCCTTTCGGGTCATCGCCCGCCGTAGTCGCGCCGACCTTCTGTTTCTTATGTTTACCCTTGTTGGAACCTTTTCCTTCTTCCACCACATGAACTTTAGAGGCACCACCCCCAAGTTCTTCCTTCTCTTGACACCTTGTCTTCCTCCACAAAGAGATGAAATGACCAATTGCTCCAGCAGTAAGATCCTCGGTTTGGTGCTTAAGACTTTTCTTATAGTCTTTCCAGAAGGAGGAAGTTTATCGATCACGAAGAGACCACGATCGATTCGTCCATGTTCATGTTCTTAATCTTAAATTGGTTCGAATATGCTTTGAATATCATGCAACCGATCAATTACATCGACTTTTGTCTACCATTTTGTAACTCATAAATTGACTGACCGAAACTTCTTGCTTGTCGCATCCTCGGTCAAATAGCGGCCCTCCAATGAATCCCACATTTCCATTTGCCGTCTCTCCGTATTCGAATACACATCGAACATTGCGTCCCGAGAGTGCATTGAATATGCCCCTTGCATGTAGTCATCATTCTCGAATTTCATCCTCACCCGTGTCTCCTCCAAAGTCTCATCTTCTTTCTCCTCCGGATACGGTTTAGTGAGAACATACACGACATTCAAAGTCGTGAGCATGAAGTGCATCTTCTTTTGCCAACGCCCGAAATTCCCTCCATCAAACTTGTCCAATTTCACGATATCCTGTGTCATTTGTCGCAGACCTTGATGATGACGCCATTCCGAATACTTTGTTTTCGATTGTTGGTGCAAAATCCGGAGTCTCCGAGAAACTGAACTTCTTGATGATGGAACTTGCTTGAGGCACGCTTGATCGAAGTCGCTTTCAGCGAAAAGATTCGCCCCACCGCTCGTTGATGCGAATGCACGAGGATACAACGAATCCCGATCAATTCAATGATCTTCGCTGCGATCAATTCAATGATCTTCAGCTGCGTCGCAAAAATCGAAAGAACCAAGGATTTGCTTTGGCACCGTTTAATACCGAGTCGAAAAAATCGAAAGAACCAAGGATTTTGCGAGACCGCACGAGGCTAGAATTGCAGATATATCGTGAAAGTAATTTGGGTGTTATTTATAGACCCAAATGCAACTTTAGTACACGCCCTTTGGTGAAGAGACTTGAGGCTTGGATACCCTTCCGTTTAGAGTTGCATCCGTACCTAACTAGTAATTTGGGTGTTATTTATAGACCCAAATGTACCCTTTCACTTTAGGACACGCCTTTAGTGAAGAGACTTGCCCCTAGTGCGCCATCAAATGGTATAAGAAAGGGCGGTAGCGCCACAAGCCCACACACGCACACGCCACGCGCATCGCGCAGTGCCCTGGTGCGGGTGCGTATGAGTGTGTTCCATCACGCTCACGCCGCGCCTAATGCACGTAGCACCATAGGTGCCTTGCCACTTAACACTATGTGAACAATATGATGTGTTCCCATATATATACCACTCAATCTTCTCCTCACTAGCCAATGTGGACAAAACCAAAACACTACATTAAAAGCTTTCACTAAAAAACCAAAGGAATATTTTGAATAAAAAACCCCAAATAAAAAAAAACCCATTTATTTTGATAATTTCCAACAGATTCCTGGCTTATGTCGACATTAACGGGATAACTAAATGCAACACAAATCTACGAAGTTTAAACCCAATAGGTTAACCGAATGAAAACTGGTACCTCGATTAAAGCAAATCTAAACCCTCTAAGAGCATCCTCATCAGGCTCAACAAAAATTGGGCCAAATTTAACCTCAAAAACACCTTTTATAAATTAACAAGTCACTTTTTCAGAAACTCACAAAATCAGACTCTCTATTCAGGAAATCAGGAGAGAGAATTGCTTTAACCTGTGAATAGTGTCTCAAAGGATTTACCGAGTTACTGTAGCAAAGTTATAACTTTTGAAGATTTACAAAAAATTTGTTGAGTCTGATTTTGGGGGGTTTTTTCCCCTTTCACTCAACAACTTAGCCATCAAGGGGATTTGCCTCCCCTGATGAGGATGCTGCGCATACTCCTGTAAATGCTGAACTAATTATCACGGTTAACGAATGAAGAGTAACCTTCGTATTTGGACTCTTTTTTGAACCGATAAAATATCATCAATTAACCATTAACTATTACAAAGGCGACTCTGAGCAAGCTTGTGAGCACTCCTCACGTCTTGCCGGGTGGCCTTAACAACACATACATAATCAAAAGAGGACATAGTCTCCAAAATATCTAACACAACATTCCTAATAAACACTGAAGCATTAGAGATACAACATAAAGCCTGAACAACTTCTAAACTATTTGTTAAAATCTTAATCAACCCCAGACCCTTATATTTAGCCCATCTCAAAGCTTGCAAAATCGCCAAGGCCTCCACACCCGTTGAAGACGAAGCACAAATGAATGTAAAGCCTTGATCACATAAGATTTGCAATGGACCACTAGCACACCAAGCTGCAACCCCAACAAGTCGATCTTTGTGCCAAGCGCCATCAACCACAATATCTACCACTTGAGCCGCATCAGGTTGAACACCAACAGAAAACTGTGCAAATGGTTTTGTTTCTTCTCCGATTAGGGAATGAGGAAGAAGAAAAACATGAATGTTGGGCAATCAGTAGCTAAGTAGCACGGACACAGACACAACAATTCTAAAAAAATGGACATGGACATGGCGGGAGACACGGCAATATTTATATATATTAAATTAAATATATACATTAATATATGTATGGATGTATTTTTTTCCTATGCTTAAATTGCGAAATGTAACACTTTTTAAGGTATATATAAAATGTAAACACTTTTTCCCTGCAAAATGTGTGTATATATAGGAATAGTTAAAGAAGGGTTAATTACACTTTTTATCCCAAACATCTTAATAATAACATTTTTACCCCTGAAAAAATTAAAAAAAATTTGGCCCCTTCCGGTTCCCCAGCTGTGCCCCCCAAAAAATTTCAAAAAAATAAAAATAAGGGACACGCCACATACGTACTTGGGCGTGTCCCCGCCGTGTCCCTGTGTCCGACACGTGGATACGACGACCTGTAGAAGTATCGGTGCTTCATAGATCAATAGTGACAAAGGTTAATCGAAGAAATAGAGCACATACATGGGGATTAAAACCCTAGAAATCAGTAGGGAACAAACTTGATACTAACGATTGAAACCCTAGAAATTTTGCCCCAGTTTGCAAGGCTTGAGAAATCTCGCACCAGTTCATCGCTAGAGTACGATTGGTATATCACGATTATGGCGCAAGTCGCAAAAATCAATTGAAATTTTTTAGAGTGTTCGATTTAGAGCGCGATAGATTGGCGCGCCTATTTTTATGGAACACTATATTTACCTTTAATGAAACGCTATATATGATCCTCCCGTCTGTTTCCTTTGTTTTAGCCTTGGAGAACGCTATAATTACTCCTCTATAATAGCACTCCTAAAAGAACACTATAACCTTACGTTATAGAAAGCCTAATTTGTTGGTGTATGCCATTCCTAAAAGAACGCGCGTATGCCATTCCATCTAGGAACAATTGTAGGTGCCCTGCCAAAACCATTAACACCACCAGATAACTACACTTCCCCTTCCAGCAGCAGAAGCATTGAGTAGCATACGCTGAGCCCAAACACCCTCTAGCTTCTAATAGTAACAGTAAAAGCAGAAAAACATAATACCAGAGGCACATACATCCAAAAGCAATATCAAAACCAGATACAAGGGTAGCAGCACTGCATATTGAAAAAGAGAAATGGCAACAGTTTCACATAATCATAAGTAGTATCTGTAGCCCTTACAGACCATTAACAACAACATAACCATTGACCTGTCTTCCTTACCCTGCAGTATTCAAACAAAAATTCTCTGATAATAAATGATGGCAAGGTAAAAACCCTCCCTCCCTCCCTCCCTCGATCATTGCAGTAGAACTGATGCAAGAAATGATGAAACTTGAGTTGAATCATACTTTACCTGTCCTTCCTCTTCCTTCTCCCTCCCCTTCTAGACACCGGAGTATTTGTTTTATCGAGTAAGATAAGGTTCTCCTCATAAGTATCAACATGAAAATGACATGTAACACCATTAATTCCCAACTTCTTGATTTCTTTATTCCACGGGTCATATGAAGAAAGCTCCCTATCCCAAGGCCCTGGTTTGCCTCCCTCCACTAGTATATGACCATTGTTGCGAAGACCTATCACCCTTATCAATCCTCCTGTTAGATCAACTTTGACATACTTATACCAAGAATCAACTACGCCATACTCTTTCATTATCCAAACAGTACAAAACTTGTGTACTTGATCGGAATAATCGTGGCATAAAAGAGAAAGCAGTCCCTTGAATACTGTAGTTGTGAAATCCCCATTGGAAAGACCATTTGGCAGCGACATTGTTTTAAACACCTCATCGCTCAAATTAAATGAACAAATCAATGTAGCACTCCAGTTCCCTCTATGCCGTATTGTAAAATGAATAGCCCCTTCTAAACAAGTGAAAGGCCATCCCGTATGCTCTAGTCTAAATCCAAGGGGAAACGAGTCGCCTGCTCCACTACTTGCTTTCCACGTGCCCGCATCAAGCGAGTAAACCTCAACGAGAGGGACTTCCACCACTTCAGATGTTTTAGTTCCACAAAGACTCACTACTCTAACCACCTTGTAATCGTTGGTCTGCGAGTCAAATCCAAACCCAAGGTAGTCCTCAAAGGAGCCGTGCGTGTTTTCCGTAATCCCGTGGCTTGGGAAGGCTTATGGACTTTCTAATGGACGGGTTCCAAAGGAAATAGTTATCGTGTTCGAATATGCAGAACAAACCTTTCACATAACCCATTAAAAAGTGATACTGATAACGAAGACGGCACTTGAGTGGGAATGGAATCTCTAAATGCTCATCAAATGTGTTATCTTCTTCACGGTATCAATAAATAGTTTAGAGTGCTCTAATCGATGTAGGCGACGAATTTTGCATTGCCCGAGTATTACGAGTGGAGATTATCGTAGCTGTTTTTGGACGTGAGTGATTGATTGAAGTGAGAATCGATGAAATTAGGGCTAGTGATTAAAGAATTCTAGAGTTTGGAAACAGACCTGAATCAGACTAGGGATTTGGTTGGTAATCTGGAGAGTATATTCACCACGACGTCTTCAGGAAGGAAGTCGGACATGGTTCTCTGTCTTCTTCCTCAAAAGCTAAAGACATACTCCCTCTGTCCCAATTTGTTTGCTCACTACAAAACTACGTGCAATTTTCAAACTAAAAAATAATGTATTTATAAAAATAATTTTTAAATTTTTTTTGCACCGTATTAAAGTTCTTAATGAGATCCATTAAACAAGATCCATATTGATTAGAAAATTATTTTTGTAAGTACATTATTTTTTAGTTTGAAAATTGCTCGTAGTTTCGTATTGAGCAAACAAATTGGGACGGAGGGAGTATTAAATATCTACTTTACTTGCCCCTTGAACTACTACTTTTTTTTTTTTACTTTCCCTTTCAACTACCAATTGAACTCTCTTCCCTCTTCAACTATCATTTTTTTCTTTACAAAGGACAAATTTTCTTCTTTTTCTATTATTATCAACCAGAGACCTGGAGCGCACGGGAAGCGTGTGCAAGTCGGCATGTGAAAAAAAAATGGCACGAAAGCTAATGGCTTATTTTTTGATCGGGGGTGCATCGCATTATTTTTACTGGGTGATGTTTACAGTTCGTTTGTTTGCCAAAAAAAATTATGCGATGCCCATGTGATTAAAAAAATAAGCAAATAGCTATTGTGCCAATCTTTTTGTCACAGGTCGACTTGCACATACATCGCGTGTGCCCTAGCCTCTACTTATATGAAAACCACCATTATTACCATTATCAGATCAAAATGGTAAGATTATTATATATAAAGGAGGTCAATTACGGTATAAAATAAGTCAATTCCAACATTTTCAATCCCGAAAAGTGGGTTTTGTGAAATGAAAATGTGTTGTTCGATACTTACAGGTCGATATTCTTCCGATAGGAGCTCTCAAGATCCATGTCATCCTTAAAACCCCAGCTTTGATGTGTTTTGGTTCAGGTTTTGTTCTCTTAGATTTGGCTAGTGTTGGGGCTGTTTTGTAGTGACAACTTGGTGTTTGTTAGTTTTTTTTTCTTGTTCTCAGGCTATCCCCTTTGAGTTTTGGGCTTGAGAGTTTCCACTTTCCATAAAAGTATCTTGTTGCAATAAAGCAAATGGTTATGAACCTTTAATATTTTCCCTTTACGCTCAAGATACAATGATCTATCCGAATCTGTCAAAGAACCTTAAAAAATCACTTTAATGATCTACTAAAGTAGGTTTTTATGTGTTACCTCAAGGTGAAATGGCAATACTAATTTTGATGGTGAAGGCACAGTCACTTTATGTGCAAGATTCACTCTTAGTCTGTTCCTGATCGTGCTCAATTTTCTACCTCATACCGTCGTACGTTTTGTGAAAACTTTATATCCAACTCAAAGTCATTTGTGAATGGGTGGAGATGTCCAAAATGTTATTAAGTGATCTCTAATTGCATACCCAAGCAATGTGGGACCGCTACTCTTTACCGCCCCCCACATGCAGCCGCATTTAGGTCCGTCACATTTGGCCACTCTTTTGGGTGCTATCATCGTGCAAGACGTTTGTCATTGTGGGTTGTGGGCTTGATTTAATTTTTGTTATAAATTTTGGGATGGCAATGAGTGGAGACATCCCAATTAATGTTATTAAGTGATCTATCATTCCTTTCCCAATTAATTTTGGGACAACGTACTACTCTAATATGTTTTGACTGTTTGAGTTCATTTCTTTGCCGGTGGATCCTGGCTGGTTGAGTTGTTGGTACAAATGAGGCAGCAACTTTAAGTGAAACAATCTTTTAATTCTCAGATCAAAAAAAAAAAAAAAAAACTTTTAATTCTGTTTATTACTGAATTGGTCTATTTAATTTCTAACCTTCATTAAAACAGAAGGTTTCGAGAAACTTCCCAAAATACACATTTTCTGCATAGAGTCTTATAGTTATGAAGGTAGACTCCAGTCAACTCAAGTATTGTCAAAGTCTATCAATCCGCGGAAATTAAAATAACAAAAAAGAGGTGAAGAACCACAACTTTCTTGTCGTATTAGTATGTAGGAGTGAATGGAAGTTTCTTGCAAGGTCAATGGGTCCTTCCGAGAACCTTGCTCGATAGTTCCAGGAAAAGGAACCAAAAAAATTGTGTCCAGTCATTCACACTGTATTCTGCAGATAAATTCATTGAAAAAACAAAAGCAGAGCTAAAATCTTGCAGCTTTACACAACCAGCACAGAAACATACAATCAAAGGGTGAAGGAAAATGAGCATGTGTGATTATTGCGATGGTTATATTATAAACTGGAAGCAGGAATATATGTCACGGAAGCAGGACAAGTTCGATTCTCCTATGCCATGGGTCGGCATGTATATTGCAGCAGCATCTCTTGTCTGTTCAGTTGCCATGGCCGGAGATGTCATCTATGGAATACGCCATAAAAAGCTTTGGTTCCCATGCAAGTTTTTCACCATGAATGCTGCTTCCCTCACTATATTAGCTGTGGCAACAAAGCTTCCTGTGGATCTTACCACAGCTATGTGGGGCCAAACAGACAGATTGGCAAAGCTTAGCAGCACCGGTTTCGTGAATACTGTAATGGGTAACTTCCTAACTTCTTTTGCATCCATGGATAATAATGCAAGTCTCATGAATGTTGTGGCCCTGGGTATTCTTGTGATCACCATTATAGTAAATGCCTGCATCCAAATAGGTACTGGAGCAATTGATAGCAGTATACGGGCTGAAGAAATATTTCTTATCAGTTCCATGCTTTTTTTGTTTGTAACATTGAGTTTCTCGGTTTTGACGGTTCCTACCACTAAACGATATTTGGAGTTGAAGTACGATGAACTACACAAAACAATTTCTAGTGGGGAAAAATTAGAGGAAATTGGGAAACTAATAGATCAGAAATTGAAAGAAGTGGTGGAAAAATATTGGGTGATGGCAGAAACAAGTAGTCCCCAGTTTGTGATGGCGCGTTCTGTGACCTGTGCTACTTCAGGGATAATCTGTCTACTCACTGCACTCACACTAACTGAAGTAGGAATCCGAATGAACTTCTTGTATTGGGTACTTAGGGCTAGAGTTGATTCGAATTATCGTTGGTCCACCTTATTTATTCTATGGATTCAGTTCTGTGGTGTGGCTGTGGGTACTGTTGCCCCCACATTTAGATGGTTTACTGCCATCAGCTTCAACTACAGAAACCTATATAGCGGTAACCACCAAAATAAGTTGAAATTAGTAGAAGACTACCAAATCCAAAGGCTGATCGAATGGAAAGAAAGACCCTTACCCTTACGAATTCGAGGCGTGAAATGCAGAAAAATCGTCGAAGGTACAAAAAATCTGGCACTGGACTTGTGTATAGGTGTCCAGTACGGGATTGTGGTAGCTAGCAAATTGGTTTTGTTCATCTCCACTATCTTCAAACTCCCATTCTTCTCCTGTTGCAAGAGGTTGAACAAGAACCTGATATCTAGCTTCAGTGCTTCATCTAATCACGAAAGTTCAGAACCTGAAACTTCAGGTACAGAGCTAGATCTTAGTGATTATGTTCTGCAACTTGAAGGTGAGGTGAAGCTGCCCACAAAGATTTTGAAGAACCTCGCTCATGAAGTGAATCAAGTGATTCAGATGGGTAGAAATCAGAGGCCAAAATATCTAATTGAGCTGTTACAAAAATCCAATGACAGTTTCAAAGGGGTCGCAGGTTTTGACAGTAGCCAGGTTCAGAACTGCTGGACCTTGCCTGTAGTGACCTTAACCAGCATTGCTATTGCACTTCCCAACACTGAAAATCATACGGTGGAACGGTTGATAAGAAGCGTGAGTGAAGGCCTTTCGTACGCCCGCCTCGTAGAGAAAAGTCTTAGTACCAGAGGAGATGATTTGCTGAGCATAAAACACGCTGTAGATGTCACGTGGGGAGGAATCGAACTTCATGGCAAGTGGTTGGACGAGAATTTCCGGAAACTTGCTCTTGAAGGAAAAACCACCAAGGAGATTCTTCAAACACTAGCTGACATAGCTGAAAAGACAGCGATTGAGTTTCGAAGCAGCATTACCGGAAGTTCCAAAGTTGTAGTGGCTACTTCAATGCACAGAATTAGCCGAACTATATTGAAGGACTATGAAAGCAGTACGAATGCCCACACGGATGACAACTTATTCGAGCAATTGTCCATCATGATTGCAGATATTTTGGGTGCCTGCCTTACCAATTTACCTCGTGTTATTGTTCTAAAATGCTATTCCAGCGCAATAGAGGAACGAGAGAAGAGTGTCAGGCATGCGGCTTCTCTTCTCGGTGAAACAGAAGAGATTCTAGAAATCCTTCGACGTCATCAACTGCCGAACTTAAGTGGCAATCGAGCTGCTTATATTGATGAATGGCGCGCTTTCATGAAGCAAAAGAACCCACCAGCTATTGTTGCTTCATCCAATAATGAGACAGCTGCTTCTGGTGAGTTGCATATAGCTGTGGATGAGTAGAAGGTGTAGGTTGCAACTCATATGATATTGCAATTGGTTTCCCTTTGTATGTCATTCGAACTATGGATATATGTATGAATAAACAACCACATGTATGTTTGCGTTTCATATTAAGCAATGTGATGTTGAGAGAAAGCATACATGCATGCATTCATACACAAATGCATACACACATGCATACATTGATATGAATATACGTACTAGGCTTCTATCCACATGTTTTCTTTGAGAAACTCAAGCAACCAATACATGAACAAAGCGATTTTGTGTGGTTTCTTGCAAAAAGTTTAGCCCCTTTTGTGGCTGCAACTATATTTTCTGCATA
Organism: Vaccinium myrtillus; assembly: GCA_016920895.1. Classification (NCBI taxonomy): domain Eukaryota; kingdom Viridiplantae; phylum Streptophyta; class Magnoliopsida; order Ericales; family Ericaceae; genus Vaccinium; species Vaccinium myrtillus. The sequence goes on along the minus strand of CM029271.1, from coordinate 1,512,677 downwards.
TTTCTGCCTGCAATTGACATTATAAGTGAAATAACACTCTGTTTGGAAAAAGAGCCATCATTGCAGCATAAAATAAGTAAGATTGGGAGATTGGCTTCTGTTTCATCCATGCATTTTGAAACTTACCAAACAGCTTTATTATGTTTCAAGAACAATTCACCTTTTCTCATCCTACTTTCAAAATGCCAAATCTCATCTTGATGTATCAGGACATCATGCGGTATATGTGGTTTTTTGGGGATACATTAGACTCTTCGTTTTGGATTCTACTTCTTGTATGCAAAGTTAATTGTGATGAGATTGATCCAAAGGGACTAGAATACTGGACTTATTGGTTATACGCTATACGGTGGAATTGTTGTCTCTAATAACTAGGCTTGAAGTCACCATAAGAAACCTCACTATACAGATTTAGGTACTGGAATTTTAATGTACTAAATCCGGTAGTTACATTTGATCAGGGGTGTTCACCATTCATGTGATGGTCATTGAGTAAGAGCATTCCGAGGAGGTGATGATAAGATAGTAATGACAAGTGCAAAATTTCTAAGCTAAAATCATGGGCGGTGTCACTCTAATGGGGATAGCCTATCAAGATCTGCCCTTAATTGGGTTCGGCTACCAACGACTTATGGCCAAATAGCCCGAGTATGTTAATTCCTAACTCTGTTACATGGATTTCAAATGTAGGTGTGAGGTGAAGCTATGTGTGCGAGTGTCATATTCTGTAAATTTTTTCCAATAACACAGAGACACTCCGAAGTATTCATATTTATTAACATATTTCTGGGGGTTGCGGTGGACAGCGAGGAAGAGGCCGGTGGTGGTCAGAAAAAGAGGTGGCGGCTGTGGTGGCCGATTAATAGGGTTAGGGGGTCTAGGTTGAGAGATTACATTTTGGTAATATGGTCAAATGGTGACTGTTTCAGATGGATTAGGACAAAATGCAGCAAATGGTGACCATTTTTACCTGCAACCCTTAGCCTTGCCTTTATCATATTCCCATCTCCTTCTGTAAGTTCTCTGCTATCCAGTGGTGCTTATCAATTAAGGGTCTTGCCTAACATTACCCGTAGAACCCAAAATTGTACTAATAATCATGAGACGACAATTGCGTTTTAATGCGGGTTTTCACCCGTCAAATTGAAAACCAATAGACCCTCTTGCAGGTCTCATCCCGCGTCTTCTGTTCCTCTTTAAACACCTCACCGTGATTCTGGTAAAAAAAATTTCATCAGAATGATGCAGTAATACATTTTTCAATTAATACGCCTTAAATCAAGCTTAAATCTCACTTTCACAGTTTGCTTCCGTGTGTTCGGATATGTAAATGACATGGTACTCTCTCTGATGCATGACTTTGTATTTTAAGCTCTTCCCTTTTATATTGGGAGAGAAAGCATAGAATCCCATATTCATGGTATCTTCAAACATGGGAGAGAGAAGTGGACAACTGGACATGGCCTCCGCCGCCGCAGCCACGACAACCACCGCTTTATCCTTTAAAAACAGCTCACTCACTCTCCTCCGATGCCACATCCAACCTCATAACCCCCATCTCTTCTCTCCCTCTAACAGCTTAAGCTTCAGACATGGGAGAGTGTTGAGCATACAAATAATATGGTTACCCCTCCCTCTAACAGCTTAAGCTTTTAGACGAGTTGGTGGTTAACAATTTAATATGGCATCAGAGCGGGCAATAGATCATGTGTTCGAAACTCACCGCCTACCCATCTATTAAATATTTGCACGTGTTTAGCCCGCTTATAGATGAGAGCCTGACTACACGTGAGGGGGCGTGTTGAGCATACAAATAATATGGTTACCCCTCCCTCTAACAGCTTAAGCTTTTAGACGAGTTGGTGGTTAACAATTTAATAGAGAGAGAAGTGGACATGGCCTCCGTTGCCGCAGCCACGACAACCACCGCCTTATCCTTTAAAAACAACTCACTCACTCTCCTCCGACTCCACATCCAACCTCATAACCCCCATCTATTCTCTCCTCACTGTACCACCTCTGCTCTCCGGGAGGCGAGCTTGGGCCACCGGCGATGGCGACGGTGGTGTCCACTGGTGGTCCCTAACTGCCCCTAAAAGCTGGCGCCACTCGTTTGAATTCCGGAGCACTGCCATCTCTCTTGCCAGCAGCGGCGCAATTGTAAAGGACACCGTGGCGACGGTGGTGGTTGTAATGGGCGGTGTTTATGCTCTCGTCTTGGCTTTTGATATCCTAACCCAGCGCCAATTTTATAGAACAGGCCTTTCGTTCTCACTGTCGGTCAGGCGAGGAACTTTTTTATCATCAAATATGGGGAATGAGGGTGTCTGTTGTGCACAGCACTATGTAATGCAGAGAAGGTGGGCAGTGACGATGTTGCCTGCGAAAGTGTAACTTTGCCTGTACAGATACACTTTCACATAAGACATGCTAAAAACCATTTCACAAAACAAGAAGTTGCAATCAGAATGACTACCATTTAGCATCAGAAGCTAGTGCCTTTGCCTCCATTCGCGCAAGAGTGCTTTGGGCAGGTTCGTAATAAAAAAAAAATTTATTCAAGACAAACTAATTCAAAGCTCTTGTGAACGATGCGTATTGTATAGTTGAGGTAAACATAAGAAATGCTTAAAACCATTTCACAAAACAAGAAGTTGCAATCCCATTGGAATGAATACAAGGTAAGGACAATCTTCAAATTCCTTTATGGAAATGCATTCTACACTTGGCAGTAAATATTATTGTTCACACTTCTTTCCTAGAGTATAAAATCTGGAGAATAAAATCTAACTATATCTTAACACTATATGAATGCATTTGCAACTTAAGGTTTTCTTGAGTCAAGAAAGTTTCAATCATCTCATCTGTTTCATGACCAAACTAACCCAGTGTTACTAGTTTACCTAGTTGATTAAAATCGAGAGAATGAAATCTCCCAATTTTAATAACACAATAAAGGAATTCATATGCAACGTGAGAATTGGGAGCAAATTTGGAGTCATACATGGTATCTATGGAACAAAAAAACCTTGATGTGTATTGAATCCTGATTTTAAGAATATGTCATGTTAGTGTGCCTTTGTTGTGTTACATCTGTGACCGGTCAACCATGTGGGACAATAGTAATGCAGCTCCAGATACTTCTTAATCCTTTATTTCCACATTGCTCATGCAAAAACTATGGAGAAACTCCAAGAGCAAAACAATGCAGAACCTGAACAAAAACTATGCAATACCTCTAAATGAGTAAAAGATCACATTCCAAAAAAATGACATCCAAAATGCAACTCCAGATGCTTCTCAATCCTTTATTTCCTCCATGCATGTTGCAAATGCAAAAACTTTGGAGAAACTTCAAGAGTGAAACAATGCAAAACCTTACCAAAAACAAAGCAATAACTCTAAAAAGTAAAAGATCACATCCCAAAAAAATGCCATCCAAAGCTAGTTCTAGGGTGAAGGACTTCGGCCTCCTTAAAGCAGAAACCCATTTTAGGCTTTGAAATACAGACTCTAATAAAGTTCTGTATGTATTGTGCATAGGATACAATACAATTAACACTGATAAAAGCAATGATGAAACTTGAGTAGAATCATGCCTTCACCTCCTTCCTTCCTCTTCCCGCTCCATCCCCTTCTAGATACCTAAACATCTGTTTTATTGAGTAAGACAAGGTTCTCCTTGTAAGCATCAACACTAAAATGGCCTATAGTACCATTAATTCCCAACAACTTGATTTCTTTACTCCGCGGGTCATATGAAGAAAGCTCCCAATGCCTTGGTTTGTCTCCCTCCAATAGTATATGACCATTGTTTCGAATACCTATTACCCCTTTAATTCCTCCAGTTAGATCAATTTTGACATACTTGTACCAAGAATCAACTACGCCATACTCTTTCATTATCCAAATAGAACAAGACTTGTTCGCACGATCAAAAGTATCTTCACATATCGAGAAAGAGATCCCCAAACTATCAAGTTTTCATGTCGCTTGCACTTGCTACATCACTTGGCAATGAAATCATTTTAAACACCTCGTCACTCAAATCAAATGACAAAACCACCGCATCAATCCTATGCCTTAGAGGTTCTCACGCCCAATGAATAGCCCCTTTTAAATAAGCGGAAGGGGTTTCCAAATAATACCCGGGGAAAAGAGTCGCTCGCTCTACTACTTACTTTCCACAAGCCCGCATTAAGGGAGTAAATCTCAACAAGATTGACCTCCTCCATTTCGGACGGTTTAGTTCGAGAAAGGCTTACAACTCTAACCACTTGTAATCATTACTCTGCGAATCAAATCCAAACCCTAGAAAATCCACCAAGGAGCCGTGTGTCTTTTTCGTAATGCCGGGCTTGGGAAGGCTGATGGACTTTCTAATGGAAGGGTTCCAAAGGAAATAACTATCTTGTTCGAAAACACAAAACAAACCTCTCACATAACCCATTAAGAAGTAAAAGTGAAGACGACGGCTCTTGAGTGGGAATGGGATTTCTTGAAATTCATCAAATGTGTTAGTACCTTCTTCACCAAAGATCAATAAATAATTTGTAGTGCTCTAATTTGATTTGTTCAGAGGGGAACCCTTAATGCAATGCCCGACTATTACAAGAGGGAGATTATCGTAGCCGTTTTTAGGGTTTGTGAGTGATTGATTGAGGTGGGTATTGATGAAATTAGGGCTTGTAATCAAAGAATTCCGAGCTTGGAAACAGACCTGAATCGGATTAGGGATTTGGGAGGGAGTCTGGAGAGGATATGCACCACGACGTCTTCAGGAATGAAGTCGGACATGGCTCTGTGTATTCTTCCTCAAAATTGCTCGAGGAAGAATGAGTTGCACGGGAACCTTCTAAAATGAGTTGCACGTTTAGCATAAATGTTTTAAAATCGTTGAATTTTGGAAATATAATGCAAAAAGAGGAACAGATAATTACGATAATTATTATTTTTTTAAATGAGTAGTAAAATTTTCTACTCCTACTTGTTTTTTCTATATTTTCCTTTATCTTTTTTTTTCTACCAATCAAAAAGAATAAATAAATATGCTCATATTTCCTTTAAAAACCGTTTCTTCATTTATTTCTATCCTCTACGGCTTGTTTTCCTCTTTTTGTTTTACTACTAGTACTTTATTACTCCCTCCGTCCCATTTTAAATGCTCCCTACGTATATCCGTGCCATTTTCAAACGTCTATATCTTTTTATTGATAAGGTTTTCAAAGTTTTTTAAAATTTTGTCTAATAGAACTAATTGAGGTATATCAAATAAGATCCATATTGCATATAAAATATATTATAGAATGAAAACTATAAGAGTTTTAAAAAAATACGCATAACCGTAGGGAACATTTAAATTGGGACGGAGGGAGTATGATCATCCAGGCTACTTTTGGATTCAGTTTTTTCAAAGAATTTTTGTCTTTGTACCTACCAAAATTACTTTTAATGAAGGGACTATTTTTAAAATTTTCCTCATGTCACGAAAGGAATTGAGAAAATGCAAGGCAAATACCCTTTCTAAGGGTTACACATTATCAGCATTTGTGCTTTAGGAATGAGCTTGAGAACATTCAAATACTTATATTAAAAGATGTCTGTTATGAATGAGTACTGAAACCCTAGGAGCCGCTCTCTCTATCTATCTCAACTTTTCACAGCCCCACCATTGCAGCCCCTCCTTCCCCTCCCCCTCCCCCTCCATGGGTTGCACACCCTTTGTGCGGCGGGAGGGGAGGGACTAATCCCCTTTCTTGATCTGGTTTCCCCTTCCCCTTCTGCACTAGATCCGCTTTCCGTTCGCCAATCGTTGGAACTCGGTGTTCCGCAGCCCTGTTGGGCGTTACGATTCGTCTGCTCCTCCTTTGTAACCTTACGGGTTCCGGCGGCTTTTTAGGCTCCGGTAGAGGCGCGTGACCGGTTGGAGGTTTGGTTAGAGATGGGCTGCTCAGCGACGGAGGGGAGTGTATCTTTTTTCTCGTTTCTTTTGTGTTTTGTCCGGCTTTAGGCCGGTTATGTCCGGTTTTAGGCCGGTTTTTGTCCGGTGTGTTCCGTTGGTTTGGTCATACGCTTTCTTGTTGTATTTCTGTGACCCGTTGTCGTTGGAGTGTCTGATCTGTGGATTCCCAATCTTTCCCCATGGGAATCTTTGATGAATACTATCTCTCAATTTTGACAAAAAAAAAAAAAGAATGAGTACTGAGAATAAATCACACCATACGGATTGGTTGAATTCGAACTACAAAAATAACATTTTTCGACGAAAAAAAGTTATCAAAATAACAGTTTTTGGGAAAAAAAATAAAGTAAATAATAGTTTTTGGGGAAAATTTGTTTTTGAAAAAAACCCAGTTTTCATAATAACAGTTTTCGAGGAAAAAAACTGTTGCCCCCTCCGTCTCTTTTTAAGTTTGTTAATTCATAAATCAAACTTATTAAACAAATATCATCATTGCACATTTCACATTAACTTTACCTCTACTGTACACTTTTCACGTCAACTTTTTCCTTCACTTTCCAAGATTATCCTCCACTTTTACCCATTAACTCTTTACTTGCTAACTTTTCAAAAGGGCAAAATGATAATCGTAAAAACTTTTACCCATTAACTTTTCAAAACACTCACTTTTTAAGGGACAACTCAAAATGAAAATGTTGACATGCACTAATAGGGATGGAGGGAGTATTAAATAGTGAAAAAAATTTAAAATAATTTTTTGAAAACATTGTTGAGAATGAGAGAGAGAAAAGAGAGAAGGTTTTTAGGTAATGACGGTGTACTTGATTGAGGAGATTTAAGGTCCATTAAATTTGGTCTTTGTAAAAAAGTTGTCAACTTTGACTACACAAATGCCAAAATTTATTTATTGGTTAAGAGGTTTTTATACTAGTATTTTTTTTAACATAGTTTGTTAATTACTACTCCCTCCATTCCAAATTGTCAGTCCCTTTTGATAATTTCAACTTTTTAAGTAGACGTGCAATAACTACATTCAATAAATTCTTTAGCATTAAATAGATTCATTAATTTTCAGCAATGCCTTTATATTTTCTACTTTTAAATGAAATAATTGTTGTTGGTAAAGGAGTTATTTTGGAATATTGAAAAAATTTTGTTTTGACTTTTCAAAGAGGACTAATGAAAGGACTCGTAATTTCACATAATTTTTCCGGAAATAATGTTGGGGAAGTGTGAGAAATGTTTAAAAACACAATTTTGGGTCAATGTGAGTTGGTGATTGCATTTGGGGTGTCTTTAAAACACATTAGAGACACTAGGGGTGTGAGTGCAATTAGTGGGGTTATCCAGACCCGAAGGCCCTGTTTGGCGACTTCGCTACCCCCCTGATTTGGTCTTCACCTGGAGTTGGAGTCCAGGGGCCACCCCAAACCGCCGTTTGGGAAGCCATTTTCGCACCTGGACTCGAAATACTGTTGGGCGTACATATCCCCCCTCTCCCTCGTTGGCCAACGATGGCCTCTACCCTAGCGTTAGCAAATCCGGCCTGATTTGCTAATTTTGCTCCCCGTTTTACCCCTCCAAATCCGGGTGACGTTGTGGGTTTATGTACTGCATCCATTTTTCGTTCTTTTGAGGAAAAGAGAAAAGAGAAGAGAAGAGAAGAGAGAGAAGGGTTCACAGCAAAAGAGCCGCCATTTTTGCTCCTCTTGAACTCGCCTTCTCCGACTGAGGTAATCGGTTTCTCATCTTCCATGGTCCCGATGTGTTGGTAATCGATCTGTTTCTCTGGGTTTTGTTATGTCGATCTGAGCCATTGTAGCCCTAATTTCTGAGTACTGGTTGCCCTATTTCATGGTTTCACTTCTGAGTACTGGTTGCACAATTTAGCCCTAATTTCGAGTACTAGTTGCACGATTTAGCCCTAATTTACTCGTCTCTTTGGTTGCCATATTTTCATGGTTTCACTTGTGTTACCAATATCCGAGGTCCGCTTTCTTGATTTAGCCCTTTTGATTTAATGGTTGCCCTAATTTCATGACTAATGGTTGCCCTAATTTCATGAGTTTGCTCTGTTTTGAAGAGTTTGTCCTATTTCTTTTGTCATAGTTTCATCAATTAGCCCTAATGTCGCAAGTAGTTTGGTCATTATTTGTGACAATAATGTGTGTTTTTAGGACTTTATTATCCATTATTTTGTTTATGCCCAATATTTGGTTTTACATTGATTTGGTTATTGGCATAATTACGAAACTTGAAAAATTAACTTATTTTAAACAGATGGCAAGACTAACCTCACGTGAACGACGAAAGAAATTCATATTAATTTAAGAAATTCATAATTATTATATATACACACACACACACCTACTCACCATCCAAATCAACAAGCAATTGTCTTTTATTAATTTAAGAAATTCATAATTATTAATTTTATCCCGTGCATATTTCCTTTGTTGTGGCTTATTCATTTAACAAATTATTAATTATTTATTATTTTTTCCCGAATATTATTTTTCTAAGTCTTTTATTCATTTAACGAATTTAATAATTAATAATTAATTTTCCCCGAAAATAATTTTTTTGTAATAATATTTTTATGTAGTTAATATGTTTTTTTTCTTAATTTTTATGTAATTATTATATATTTATTATTATTATAAAAATTAATCCATTTATTTACTAAAATAATAAAAGGAAAAAACATTTGCCTTCTTATCCTATCAAATCCACCTTCCAAATTTCTCAAAATATTCCAAACACCTACTAACTTCCACTGAAATTGCACAAAAAGACTACCCTCATTCAAAGGTCCACCCAAAATCATCTCCTCGTCAAAATTTGTCAAAAAAATTCAGTTTCAAATTGGAGTTGTCCAACAATTGCCATCCAATTTTGCCCAAATTACGAGTCGCCCTATGACTTTCTCTGCGCCAGCGCCAGGGAGGAAGGCCACTGCTGATCCAGGCCAGCCAATAAGCTTTGGACACCTCACGTACCAAAATCAAACCCATCCTGTTTAAAATGCAGTTCACTGTGTTAACAGGGGTCCCATATTTAGAGTAGTTTATTATTAAGACAGGATAGAAACAACAATTACAACAATGCCACTTTCATCATTTAAATTTATACCGACTGAAAACCCACCCGAATTTCCATCTTTTGTTTTCTTCATCTTGTTGTCTGTAAAATTAAAATGTTCACTCCCACTTGGACTTGGAGTTGTCTTAATGATCAAAGTCACTATATCTCTATTGTAACCTCAATTGTGGATCATCTGAAATATTTAATTTATTGGAATTGAGTCGTATAGCTTCTCATTTATTTTTCCTTTATGGTAATGTTGAGCAGACATTATATAGATGTAAAAAATTATAGTCATCGGAATTTGTAAATACACAATTAAGAAAAGGCTTATCCATATGGTAATATAAAAAATTGTTCACGGAATTAAATTATCGTACATCAAACGTGGTTTTTTTTTTCGTGAATATCAATTGTTATATCGGACCATCATTTTTAGAAGTATATATACCCAAATCATATTTCCAAAATAATAATAATAATAATAATAATAATAATAATAATAATAATAATAATAATAATAATAATTTTAACGTAAAGTAAACTCACAAAATTTGAACCGTCATCAAAACATAGAAGATGATCATATATCTTCGCCATTCTTTTTTTCGAAATAATCCATACCCTTTTGGTGCAGCTAAAAGCCAATAATATTTTGAATACGGGAGAGTACCAATGGTACAATGACAGAATACATTCAAACCTTATTAAAAAATGCAACCAACATCTGGATTAAAATGAGAAATCTTTAATAAAAAAAAAAAAAAAAAGAAGGATTTTTTTTAAAAAAAAAAAATGACAGAAAGAAAAAAAAAATGTTTTTCGAAGCAGATCTTTAAAAAAAAAGAAAAAGTGTGTTTCAATCCAAAAGGAGAATTGGTTGCATTTTTGGAAAGAGATCTAGAATGTTTTTCCTGAGATGGATACCACACCACCCATACCATATATGCACCCAAAATCTTGAGAAAAACTTAGGTGTTTGGCAATTTGCAAGTTCCATGTGATGGTTAAAAGAATCCTGATTTTAAACAAACTTTTTCATTTGAAAGAATTTGTTTAAAATGCTGACATTCCAAAATAATGTATCTCTTACTTCGTAACACATTCATTCAACTTTACCAACATCCTATACCTTTCATTTTCAATACTCCTGCCTTCCCATCTCCTTTCTATCCAAATTATTTTCCAACCCACTAGACTAATTATTTTGCACTACTATTTAACCAAATAAACAACAACCTAGACAAAAAAAATCCACCAACAACGGGCATGTAAGACGTGCAACGCACGTCGCCCTGTACCTAGTACATATATGTGTATGGCTGGGTTTTGGGAGCAAATGCACACACTCCACTCCCCCCAAAAACTAACGACACTTCCTCTCTCTACTCCTCTCCCAAACTTCCTCCATCTCTCCACAAAATTCACACCTCCACACCTTATTTCCTCAAGATTCAACCTCAAATCCGCCATCTACGCGTGTTTTGGAGTCTGGGACTCCGTGATTTTTGCTTGGAGCAAGCACATTTCGGTTGGGTTTGCAAGGATAAGCTAGTGCTTTTACTCTCCCATCCTTGGAGCTAAACCATTGAGGTAGGGAACCAACTTCTACCTCCTCTAAGTGTATATTGATTGAATGAGTGCATTGTTCTTCTCCTTGTTCCTAAATCCCTTGTTGAACTTGATTATCACCATGGAATTGAATTTGACTCTTGAATAAGTTTGGGTTTGCATATTTGGTTGATAACTCTATGAATTGGTTGTGAATATGTCTATCTCGTTTTGCTTAGTTGTGTTTTGAAACCTCAATTGGACTTGGAATGAATCCCCCATCAATTTGAGCAAGGTTGTTGAAATTCCACCCGAAACCCGTTGGATCGATCCATACTTAAGGTTGGATCGATCCAAAATGCTAAACACGTTTTGAACCTCTTTGGATCGATCCATAAGTTATCCGGATCGATCCAAAACCTTCTAAAAGAGCTCCAGATGGTTTTGGATCGATCCACCCACTTATTGGATCGATCCGGACCATGTGGATCAATCCACACCTCTTTGGATCGATCCAAAAGAGTCTCTCTTGTTCCACCAGATTATTGACCCAACTTCCCCAATTTCGACGCCAGAGTATGCTTATCCGAACTCCGATTGAGGTAATTCTTGGACCGCTGAAAGCTCTATGAGTCTACTTTCAAACCCAATTGGTCTCATGTCCATAGCCTTTTTATTTTGAGAGAAATATGCTTTTTCCTATCGGTATGTCGGATTTTCTCGAGATTCATAGTTCCATTTTCATGTTCCTTTGCTCCGGGTCTTCAAAAAGGAGAATGGTCCTTCCAAGACTCCTCCAATTGACCACTAAGCTTCGGTTTTTGTATATTGTGGTACATTTTATGATTTGTCTTGGTTTCTTACGTTCTTGGACAAAAAATTTAACTTTGCTACAATTATACACTACGAAAAAAAAATGAACTAAATGAATTACGTGGATGTTTTTGGACACTTGATTGTTTAATAAACCTTTGAAAAGGATGATTTGCTTATTCTAGGGCCACCATTTGGTGCGTCCAAAGCCAAAAAATATTCGAAGCAGACGAAAATTTATTTGGGACCCGTTCGAAGCCCACGAAATCCATGAGGGTGTTAATAGAGATGAGTCCACGAAATCCGTGATTCATTTCCCTATTTAAATAAATGGTTATTTGTGAAGATGTGAAAAATGAAATGTTTTATGAAAATGACTATGTTTTGAAAGGATTGAACCTAATTTCTTCCTTAGAAATATAACGTTTATGAGGAAATCTATAGACACTTGGGTTTGATTCGATCTTTGGGGCATCTATGGACATTCTATAATCTAGTTGATCTATCTTTGTCCGTTTTAGCTTGCTCATTCATGTGTATCATACCTTCATGTGCATCTTTCATTCTCTATACCCTTAGCGCTAGTAGAAAAGTTTCCCTCAAACTGAATATTGAGCTCAACCTATCATTTTCGTAAATAAAGCAAGGCACGTGATTGGAATGCTTGGTGTGTGGATGCATGTCATGAAGCTCATTTGACATGGAGTTATTTTATCCTCTCCATCGATTATATATATTTTGGGAGATGATCTTGTAACTTTAATTCCTTCAATCTTTTGACAAAACTTGGTTTATGTAATGACTCTTAACCCTTCATTACTTATGCATGGGTACGGGTACCCCTTGTAGAAACTCTGTGTACTTTGACCTTGACCTTTCAACGATGAAATGTATGACCTTTGACATATCCTACGTGGATTTTATTTGTATTTGTTTTATTAAATTTGAGGGCGTGACAACTAACAATTTGAAACACTTTAAAATAGTGTAAGGGACAAGCAATTTGGAACGAAAAGGAGTATGATTATTCCACTATGAACACTTTTGAGTCACACATTGCTAACTTTAGCAACATTTTTGCTTTTGATTATGCTATTGGTGAGGTCAACAATTCTATTTGGAAAATAGCAAGTTTCCAAGTCCGTGGCCAAGTACTTATTACTTATTGGGTTGTAATTGCTATCTTATTAGGTTTCGTCACTATATGTTGTTGGAATCCACAAACCATTCAAAAGAAACGGTCATAATTTCTTTGAATATATCCTTGAATTTATTTGAGATGTGAGTAAAACCCAAATTGAGGAAGAATATGGTCCATGGGTTCCCTTATCAATGAACTATGTTTCAATAAAATTTCTAGTTATGATCTCTTCCTATGAGGATCATTTTTAGAGAAAAAATAAAATTTGCACACCACTTCAAAATCCGTGTTTGCATTAGAATCCGAATCGAACAAAAAAGGGCGAAAAAAAAATAATCGAGTTAATATATATCGTATAGAAATAGAAAAAACTATTCCACTTATAAGAAAGGAGGAAAAATATACAGCGGGTATTAATTCCACTGCGTCAGATAGATAAAGGCATCTATCTGCACGAACCTCCAATATTAAGGAGATTCCATATGCAAATGAAAGCATTTTTACTGTTCCTAGTGAACAAAATACTCAATTCAGTGATTGGAGCCGGACTCTTTTGTGGATTTATGACCACACGCGCCGTAGGTATGAACTGCTATTTATTGGTTGTACCCAGCTTCTTGATAAAAGACAACCGGAGACGGGTAGCAGCAATGGCTGGTTTTGTTACGGGACAGTTCGTGATGTTCACATCGGTCTATAATAGGCCGCTCTATGAAGGATTGGTTCAACCTCATCGCATAAAAATGTTCTTGTTCTTTCTGGCATTTTTCTTGGTTCAGCTCTTATGGACCAGTCTAACAACTTTGCGCAACTGGCGGGTTTTGTATCCTAAAGAAAACGCAACGATAGTGGGAAGGCGCCTCTTCTTCCTTCAATTGGAATTTAAGATAACTTTCTTTGAAAACATGCTACTAAAGTGCATTTTTTTAACGGCTACAAAAAAATACACATTTCCCAAAGGTATCATTTAAAAAGGGACGGAGGGAGTATTAAACAAAGTTGTTAGAATGACAAAAAAAATCATACATTATGAGATATAAACTATTATTTTCGACGTTCAAAAAGCTAAAGAAGACCAACAATATGAGACGGAGAGAGTACATTAGATAAAATCACTTGAGTGAAAGTGAGCTTTAAGAGGGTTGATAAAATCATTCTGTGTTTTTATTTACTCCCTCTGTCCCATGAAATCACTTTGTCTTTATTTAATTATTTTTACATTTGTTAGTTCACGATTAAATATTGATAAACGTGAGGTTTTCCTCTTCAATTTACAAGCCGTTGTTTTGTTTGAAGAAGACACACAAACATGTCCGACTTCGTTCACTTTAAAAAACTAAGGCTCACTGAAGAACGCCGCTATGGGTACGGACAAGATGCATACGCAACCCATCTCAACCGTCCATCTCAAAAATCAATGGTCCGAATTTTAAATAAACTATAACTATTCGCGCAAATAGTTTATTTAAAATCCGGACCATTGATTTCATGCACAGACGGTTAAGATGCACCGTCCGTGCATATTGCGTACGCACGCCTGCGTACGCGAAGTAATTTTGCTCATTGAAATTTTGGAAGCCCAAAATTCTTTAAAGTGGTATGTGGACATCAAAGTGAAGGAAAAAGAAAAGAGCAAAAGAAATTGGAAGCTCTCAAAACAGTCGATCCTCAATTGCAAGAATCGAACACTCGGTTTAAGGAAGACACAATAGAGTTGCTCATTCTTAGCACATCTCTAGATTCTCGCGATGGCTTTAGATCATTCAACATTGAAGATACTTGCAAGCTTGCAGAGAAGTATTATCCAATGGATTTCATTGAGCAAGAAAAGTATCACTTGAGATATAGATTGCAAAATTATAAGCTTGATGTGTCTAGGCATCCCGACTTACGAAAATCCGAACATATGAGGCTCACCTAATAAGATTAAAAAAATCGTCGAAATGCTCTAAGAAGAGTATGGTCTGGAAAAGCTGCGCACAATAAAAAAGCACAACCAAGGCAGAAAGAGTCTTTTTTACATAGATTAAAAAGAGTGCTTTAATATTTTCTTGAGAACGTCAGTCTCAAATCGAGAATGAAATGAAAAGTCGAAATTTTTTAGTGATGTTAAGAGGGAAGTTTTCATGTTTATTGTTTAGTTTCGTTGTAGCCAGTCTTTACTTAACTCGGCCCAAGCAATGCCCCTTCACTCCCATGCCTTTCTTGGTCGGACCAACCGGCGATTTCCGACACGTCTTTCTTGGTGACTCTATCATTGATGCTTTTAATAACAAGAAAGAGTGTCGAGCACGCTTCAAGATTCCCGATTTCAAAGAGACACTAGATAGGATTAGATAAACGATAATACCTTTTGCAATCTAAGTTGATATTAGAAACATGTTTAGTTTCATATGTATTGGTGTTTTTTTTGGTGGGTTGGTGTGTGTGTGTGTGTGTGTGTGAGTTAGTAAAAATTCATATCGTTGTCTTAATTTGAATTTTTTTTAGTGCGTATATCTGCCCCTACGCCAAAATTCTGACTCTGTCCCTGCTTTTCAATCCTTTATTTCCTCATCATTGCTCATGCAGAAACTTCAAGAGTGAAAGAATGCAAAACCTAACAAAAAAACTATGAATACCTCTAAATGAGTAAAAGATCAAATTCCAAAAAACATGACGTCCAAAATGCAACTCCGGATACTTCTCAATCCGTTATTTCCTTAGTGCATATTGCTCATGCAAAAACTAAGGAGAAACTTCAAGAGCAAAACAATGCAAAACCTTGGCAAAAACAAAGCAATACCTCTAAAAATTAAAAGATCACATTCCAAAAAAATGTCGTCCAAAACTAGCATTTTAGGCTTTGAAATACAGGCACTAATAAAGTTCTATATGTTTTGTGCATAGGATACAATTAACACTGATAAAAGAAATGATGAAACTTGAGTAGAATCATGCCTTTACCTGTCCTTCCTCTTCCTGCGCCATCCCCTGCTAGAGACCGGCACATCTGTTTTGTTGAGTAAGATCAGGTTCTCCTCATAAGTATCAACATGAAAAAGGCCTGCAGTACCCTTAATTCCCAGCTTCTTGATTTCTTTATTCCGCGGGTCATATGAAGAAAGCTCCCAAGGCCTTGGTTTTTCTCCCTCCAATAATATATGACCATTCTTTCGGATACCTATTACCCCATTAATTCCTCCAGTTAGATCAATTTTGACATACTTATACCAAGAATCAACCATGCCATACTCTTTCATTATCCAAATGGAACAAGACTTGTTCTCATGAACAAAATTATCATGACATATCAGACAAAGCAATCCTCCAAATACTGAAGCTTCAATGTCAAATCTTGCACTTGCTAGATCACTTGGCAATGAAATCGTTTTAAACACCTCGTCACTCAAATCAAATGACAAAACCAATGCATCATTCTTATGCCTCAGAGGTTCTGCTGCCCAATGAATAGCCCCTTTTAAATAAGTGGAAGGGGTTTCCAAATAATACCTGGGGGAAAAGAGTCGCTCGCTCTGCTACTTACTTTCCACAAGCCTGCATTAAGGGAGTAAACCTCAACGACAGAGAGTTCAGTTCCACAAAGGTGTACTATTCTAACCAGCTTATAATCATTACTCTGCGAATCAAATCCAAACCCTAGATAATCCACAAAGATGCCATGTGTCTTTTCAGTAATGCCAGGCTTGGGAAGGCTGATGGACTTTCTAATGGACGGGTTCCAAAGGAAAAAATTATCTTGTTCGAAAACACAGAGCAAACCTGGGTTTTTGGCCGATATATACCAAAATCTGAAACAATTCACCAAAATATACCATTTTTCAAACTATTTTTAAAAATATGCAATGCCGCATGTGTGACATGCGGCATTCTACGTGGCACTGGAACCCCGTATCCAACGTGGCCGAGCCGTCCACCTAAGCAAATGCCGCATGTTGGAAATGCGGCATTCTGGACAATGCCGCATGTTGGAAATGCGGCATTGTACTGTATCGTGTCGTACAATGTTGACCCTATATATATGTGTGCGACGTATTTCACAGATTTTTATACCAAATGGATCCAAACTTTCCATTTGGAAAAAAGTTAGAAGAAGGAGAGAGTTCTCGTGTCAACGAGAATGCAAATGAATCGATTCGATTTCGTAGACGTAGATTACAAGAAGAGGCAGAGCGTGTTGGTTTGAACAGCAAATTCAATGGTAGGATTGTTCATTGGAGTCTTCCTCCCCATCCTTCTAACAATATTCGCCCCACTCGAGTACGACCCGAAAGACAGACGAGTGATGACAACGACTCCGTACCCCTCTTCGCACTTAGATGCTTGGCTTGCCCGCCACGCGCAAATTCCAAGATGATTTGCTGTTGATGTAATGACGGGTTTTCGCGGGAACTGTGGTGGGGAATAGAATTAAGTAGGATGCAAAAGACGGAGACCACCCAACGGTGGGTGTCGATCCGCGTGAAGACCATCGCAACTACCCTCAATTAAACTACGATCTTTCTTTTTTGATCGGCGTGGTCGACGACGTTTTGTGACTCCAAAGGAGCGATGACGATGCGAACAGAGATTTTGTATTTATGTTAGACTGAACCAAACACCTTACTCAAGAGATGCACAAACTTTACTTGAGTGGCCAAACTTATTCGTCGAGCGCAACAAGTTGGAAGCCAAGTGTCGACGTACATGCGAAGGTGCCTAAGGCGCGTTCCGTGCAAATGATGAAGGGAAGAAGGTTGCAATGTCTCCACAATGATGTCTCCACCTGTAACCCTTCACAAACATCATTGTGGAGACATTGCAACCTTCTTCCCTTCATCATTTGCACGGAACGCGCCTTAGGCACCTTCTCGCATGTACTGTCGACACTTGGCTTCCAACTTGTTGCGCTCGACGAATAAGTTTGGCCACTCAAGTAAAGCAGCTGCATCTCTTGAGTAAGGTGTTTGGTTCCAGTCTAACATAAATACAAAATCTCCGTTCGCATCGTACTGCTCCTTTGGAGTCACAAAACGTCGTCGACCACGCCGATCAAAAAAAAGAAAGATCGTAGTTTAATTGAGGGTAGTTGCGATGGTCTTCACGCGGATCGACACCCACCGTTGGGGCTGGTCTCCGTCTTTTGCATCCTACGAATTCTATTCCCCACCACAGTTCCGCGAAAACCCGTCATTACATCAACAGGAAAATCATCTTGGGATTTGGCGCGGTGGCGGGCAAGCCAAGCATCTAAGTGCGAAGGGGGTACGGGAGCACTGTTGTCATCACTCGTCTGTCTTTCGGGTCGTACTCGAGTGGGGCGAATATTGTTAGAAGGATGGGGAGGAAGACTCCAATGAACAATCCTACCATTGAATTTGCTTGCTCAAACCAACACGCCCGCCTCTTCTTGTAATCTACGTCTACGAAATCGAATCGATTCATTTGCATTCTCGTTGACACGAGAACTCTCTCCTTCTTTTTAACTTTTTCCAAATGGAAAGTTTGGATCCATTTGGTATAAAAATCTGTGAAATACGTCGCACACATATATAGGGTCAACATTGTACGGCACGATACAGTACAATGCCGCATTTCCAACATGCGGCATTGTCCAGAATGCCGCATTTCCAACATGCGGCATTTGCTTAGGTGGACGGCTCGGCCACGTTGGATACGGGGTTCCAGTGCCATAGAATGCCGCATGTCACACATGCGGCATTGCATATTTTTAAAAATAGTTTGAAAAATGGTATATTTTGGTGAATTGTTTCAAATTTTGGTATATATCGGCCAAAAACCCGAGCAAACCTTTCACGTAACCCACTAAGTCGTAAAAGTGAAGACGACGGCTCTTGAGTGGGCACGGGATTTCTAGATATTCATCAATTGTGTTAGTATCTTTTTCACCAGCAACAATAAATAATTTGCAGTGCTCTAATTTGATTTCTTCAGGAGGGGAACCCTTAATGAATTGCCTGACTATTACAAGTGGGAGATTACCGTAGCTGTTTTTAGGGTTTGTGAGTGATTGATTGAGGTGGGTATTGATGAAATTAGGGCTTGTAATCAAAGAATTCCAGAGCTTGGAAACAGACCTGAATCGGATTAGGGATTTGGTTGGGAGTCTGGAGAGTATATCCACCACGAGTTCTTCAGGAATGAAGTCAGACATGGCTCTGTGTACTCTTCATCAAAATTGCTTATTTTCTCCTTGGGTAAGGTCTAAGGATCCTCCGTCCAACTTTGGGGAAGAGCTTTACGAGTTGTAGTATACTGTACAGTTTATCGTGTGAAAGGTATATGAGCTGTGTATGGTGTGAGAGGAATATGACTATATGAGGATGTTTCAAAGGAAGGCTTTGGATCCTATTTCTTTAGGATCCAAAATTAATAATGCTAATATCAAGCCTAGCCAGGGTAATCAAGGGATCCGGGGTAGGTGTTGTGCGGTAGGTGATTTGCTCCGTGTTGTGCAGCAAAACAACAAAGAGCCTCAATCCCCTAAAATTGAACCCCAAAATTGAACCCAAAATTAACTCTCCAAACAGGGCTTTGGAAGTGTATCAAGAAAATGAGCAAAACTACGTCGTTTTGCCGCACAACACGACGCAGATCACCTACCGCACAACACCTCACCAGATTCGTAATCAAGACTTGTACACTCATTTGGGTGTTTCTCCCCAGATTCTAGAGTGTAAATTCTTTTACTATATTTGATGTTGTTGTTCTTGGCATGCTTTATATGATTGATATTAAGCCACATAACAAAATTGACAGGTTCAGATTGGATCACTATATCAATCTCTCAGATTTTTTTCCAAGCGAACCCGGAAAGTATCTTGTACGAAATCATTATGTACATTTTACATGGTTCAAGAGGTTTTCCTCTGTGTAATGTTGGTACAAATGGTTTTTTAATAGTGTCATGTGAGTAAAGGCTTCTCAAAATAGGTAAAATTTACGTAGTTTTTATAAAAATTTTGCCCAGTGGGTTCAGGTGATGCCACTGCCAATGAATTGGAGTGGCCCCTGGTTGTGTATATAGCATTGTTGTTTGTGATTAAGATTAACTGTGACAATTCTGACTTGGGAAAAAACAAATCCCACCAATTCGGTTGGCCAACCTCACCAATTTGCTCCAAGGTTGAAGATGCTTTAACGTGTAACGCCTTGATTTTCGGACACGTTAATTAAAACAAGAGATCTAAAAAGATTCATTTAATTAAAGGTTTTTTTTTTTAATTTTATAAGCAGCGGAATAACATAAATAGAAAAGTAGTTTAGTCTGATACAATAAGAGAGAGTACTTGTCGGAAAGTTAAATTACATTTATCCAACACAAAAGTAAGGCGATTACAGAGCAATCTACAGTTTTAGGTTGAGGTCCCACTCCCCATAAGTTCCTGATTGGCTGCAGGGTCTTAATACTTGTTGCAATGTCCTCCTCTTCCCTTTTTGGTACCTGGCATGAAACGCCAGGGCACATAACACCATGAGTTTTGACACTTAGTATCTAACTCCTACCCACTAACCCTTACATTACAAATCATCAACAATTCACATCTCAACAGTTCATATCAAGGAGTGCATAAATAAGTAACAAGCATCTGGTTTCTTTATCTTCTTTTAACTTAAGTGTTCTCATAGATTATAAACCTTAGGAATGTCCCTCCAATTCAAAACTGATATACACAATTCCTAGTGGACTTTTCGGCTAGCGAGGCTCTGGTTTTCACTGACCCGATAATTGAAACTTTTCGGTTGACTGGCTTTGGCTCTGCGACCACGACTTAATTTCGTGTGGACTTTTCTACATGGCGAGGCTCGGTTCCGTTGACCCGAGAATTGGGACCTTTCGGTTGACCAGGCTTTGGCTCCACCGACCACACATTTTCCTTACTTTCCGGTTTCCTTTTCCTTTAACTTAGAAATGTCTACGTGATCTACTACGTAAATACCAACCGTAAATACCAACCCGAACCTATTTGTCCAATCTAACAATTTAACAATATATCACCTCAAGTTTACAAGATAAGTCAATAGAGAATAAAATGAGACCTCAATTAATAACATTCAAATGATTCACATATCACAAAATTTATCCTTTACCAAGTCTAATGGAATTTAACTCCAAATTTATCAATTAAATCAACAGAGTACATCAAAACAAACAATTTTAATCACTATGTTTTTATAATTGTTTCTTTACGTTACAACTAATAACCATGAATATATCTAACTTTACAGTAGCTACTAAGCTAGCTTTCAATATTATTAACTTTAATTATGACAACAAAACAAATCATATTGGACATGAGTAATCAGCCAAACAACATAACCATGCATATCATCACTTGTTAAACAAATCAAATTTAACCATCATCGCCTTACGACCATCATTGGTTTGGTGGGTTTCTCGACCCGTTTTCATATTTTGGTTTCATTTCGTTCAGGCTCATTTCAAGCCCCAATATCAAGTCTAAGCTACTAAATATACTTAGGGTTAATGGATAAGAGGTTTCTACCTTTGATCCGGACGAAAAGCTCGGTGGTGGAATCCGGTAGAGTTTTGGTTGACGAAGAAAAATCCAATTTCAAACAGAAACTTTGAGCAGTGCTACCGGGTTCAAACCTCAACCGTTTCACATGATTCTTGTATCTAAAACAAAGCTCTCGAAGTTCTCTACAATCTTCGTGAAGGAATCTAAACCCGAAATCCGCTTTAACAAGGAGAAAGATGGCGATTTGTGAAAGGTCAGTGAGCTGTCTGGAAAATTTACCCGAGATTTTTACTGAATTTTGGATGGCTATATCTCACTCAAAAATCAACTGATTTGGGTGATTCTTGTGTCGAAATCGAAGTTCTAGACGCCCTCTAAAACTTCTATGAAGAAACCTAATCCTAAAAACGAATGTAACTATGAGTAAAGTGGCTATAAAAAAGGGTGTCTTCTTCCCCTTTTTTTTCCCTTCTTTTCCTAGGCAGAACTCCTTTCTTTCTCTCTCTCTCTCTCTCTCTCTCTCTCTCTCTCTCTCTCTCTCTCTCACACATGGAATTAATGGGGAAGGAAAATGGGTGGTGGTATTATAGAGGAGAATGGGATGGGGTGAAGTGTAATGGTGGTGTAAACCACATGGGGGTGTAAGGGATTGATGGGAGAGTGATGGGAGTGGGTAATGGCAGAAAGAGGAGGGAGGAGAGGTCTAATTCTTCAGAGTTTGGGGTGGTGTGTGGTGTTGGTTTTGGTGGGTGAATGAGTGGAGAGTGGAGAGTGGGGAGGAGAGAGAGGGAGTTGGTAGAGTGCATAAATATAGATATATGTATTGTGTATGTGTTTATACACAAATTATCCAATCAAGGATCCCGGATGGGAGGTTTTTGTGTTTTGATGCTTTTAAAAATTGTTTTTGGGAAATCATCCAATGTGTTCAAAGTGCTTTCCAAGGTCACGCTGGAAATCTTCAAAAAAATACCGGGAAGGGCTTGATCCAGCATTTTTTCGCAAAACCGTACATTTACGGTTTTGCGGAAAAATGCTTGATCAAGCCCTTCCCGGTATTTTTTTGAAGATTTCCCGCGTGGACCTTGGAAAACACCTTTTGAACACATTGGACGGTTCGATCGTCAAAAATATCGGGAAGGTGGAGTCCCGGATCCGGGACTCCATTAGATCGGGGCTTGTGTGTTTATATGCTTATATATACACATATATATGTCATGTGTGTATAAATCGAAATGTATATGTATATGTAGTAGGATTTTGTTAGCGTTAAAAGGGTAGGAACATAGATAATTAGGGTCTTAAACTTAGTTTAAACAAATCATCAAAACTTAACTAGGATAATCATATTTAAGAAACAAAATAAGTCGTAATAATTATTGTAAAATATAACTTACTTTGAAAATAATAATAATAATAATAATAATAAATAAATAAAATGGACCGAAAATTCGGGCCAGTACATAACGTGCTAATTTTCTTTGTCCCTAATATTCCGTCTTTTTTGGGTAATCGTACATTTTGTACTCAAATAATTATATACTCATCATAGTTTTTTTTGGAAAAATAATGACACCAATTTTTCTTCTCGTCTTTAAATTGGTGTAAAAAATTTTAGATAAAAATTCATGCTAAAGCATTATTTTTGGCATTCAAAATGCACGTTTATCCAAAAAGGGTAAGCAATTTGGAAGGAGGAAGTATATCATGTAAATGGGGTGGCTATATCATGTGGATACTGGATGTACTTTTGGGTGTCTTGAATTGATATGTTTGACGTTTAAACACAAGAGGGGCTTCATGACTGTTCAACTTGGCTAACCCACCACCAGGTGCGAGCTGTACATATGGGTGAAGGTAAGTTTAGGGTTTTTATATTTCTCATTCAAATTTTTAGTGAATGAAGGCTTAACACATCAATTCAGCTTAACTAAGACCTAGTATAAATTAAGGTTTTGAATACCATACCGTACCGGCTAAAACGTATGATTTTTGTCTAAACCTTAACCTCCTAGTTTTGTAACCAAACGGTATCTGCCGTGTCAAAAAATACTGATCTCCAATACCAGGCGAATACCAATCGGTAAAGGTCATAGTGTTTTTATTTCTCATTTTTGCTCTTTTGAGAGTTAATTCCATAATTAATACTTTTAATCTAAAATAATTACTCCCTCTGTGCCAAAGTGATAGTTCGGTTCGCAAAACAATAAAATAAAAATAATACATTTTTTTGAAGAAAAAGTTCAAACTTTTCTCATGAATTAAAAGAGCTCATTGATATCTAGTAAATTGCTAAAAACATTTCAATTGTTCTTGAAAAGAAATGTATTATTTCAACTAAACATTTTGCAAACCAGACTATCATTTAGAGACGCAAAGGAGTCATAAGTACTTTTTATAATATGTTTTCATATTGATTGAATGTTAACCGTACACGAGATTCCTCATGTAGCAACAAGTGCCGTACCAATAAGGAAAATGGTAATGTTACCGTAGTACGGTATTCAAAACCTTGTTGCCACATTCATTATACAGCTCTCCAAAAAAGCAGCAGAAGGTTTATTTTGAGTAATTTGCAAGGTAACAGCTAAACAGTGTGCAAAAACTCGGAAACTTACCACCTCTTCCGCATTTTTAACTACTCCATATATTACAATACTTTGTCGACCTATATAATGCACTTCACGCATAATTAAGAGCCCAAGAAAAAGAAAATTTTAACCACCACCAAACCTAATTCACAAAGGCTTTCTCCCATGGTGTTTTGATTCCAAAGTGCATTTTGAAAGTAGTATCCTGAATTATAGCCTAGGTAAATGTTGTGTTTTCGAAGATTTCATGGCCGAACAAGTTGCGGATGTATTGAGCTACTACTAGTGCAGGCTTGGGCACCAAAACTTGAAACAAAGAGGAGCTCTGCCTGCGGGAAGGAGTTGTAAGATGGAGCGTCCAGTAACAGATCTTGATTGGAACTCTCATCCACAAACAGGAAAGAGTCGAGCATTGGGGAGCTACTATCAGGAGGCAATGCAAATAGGCTTCTTGGACTAAAGCAAGAGCCATCATTGTCTACGAGTTCCTTGTGTTCTTACACACCACCCTTTGTAACCCTTTCGGGAACCTCGAGTGTTGCTTTTTCCCTGA
The DNA here is from genome assembly GCA_016920895.1 of Vaccinium myrtillus. Lineage (NCBI taxonomy): Eukaryota > Viridiplantae > Streptophyta > Magnoliopsida > Ericales > Ericaceae > Vaccinium > Vaccinium myrtillus. Next base: position 1,488,499 of record CM029271.1, on the reverse strand, counting down.
AACAGAGACGACGATTATTCAGTGTAAACAGAAGGAAATAGCTCTTGCGTCGGTACAGGTGAAAAGTGGCAAGAAGCATTGCCAGGATTAATTGACAGTGACTACAGCTTCACCCATATGTACATATGCCAATGATCTGATTTATCAATGAATCTCAAGGAATACACAAGTATCACAGGGTGCAGAAATCCCATAGCCATAGAAAAATACGTTTTCCCCTTGTGTCCAAATTTCTCATTCAAATTTCAGAAAATTAAACTTGATAATTCAAATTCTGAAGTGTTTGTGTGGTTCAACTTTTAGCTGCCTTTATTTTTAACAGAAAGTAGTGCAAACGAACTCTAAACTTAGTTTTAGGATCCTTCTGCCGAATTCCGCACTCCCAAGAACCTCCTAGGAAACTCGCTTGGATCAAGAAGGAAGTTCATTCCCAACTAGGATAGAACCTTGCAAACACATATAAAAGAAACAAGAGAAGAGGTAGCAAGCAAGAAAGAACATGAAGCAATGGTAAAATGCAAGAAAAACAGTTACTTCATATTGACAATATGCTAGAAAAATATTTACCCAAATATACTCAAGTACTTAAGTCAGGTGCAGACTGCAAACCAAAACTGAGTTTAGAGGCAGTAGTGTGACTAGGCCTTGTGACTCAATTAATTGAGGTTGGCTACATGAAACCTTTATTTCTACATTGTGCTCTATCTAGAGTCATCGTTAATGCTACTTCATTAAATTATCTCTCTTTTTTACCACACCATCTCGTGTCAAAGTAAGGTCCTCCCATCCCTTTATCATTCCATCTCCATGGTGATCCTATAATTATAATTGTGATCATAGCTCTCCAAATTGTACAATGCCGCGAGGTCTTCCTTCTTGACGTGCTTAAAGGGATTCCATTTGCCTTGTATCCTCCTTTCAACTTCCAGATCTATGTGGGCTCTTTCAGTGTCTTTAAAGACCAACCAAATCAATCCTGTTGAAGCTTGTCCCACATTGGTTAAGTATAACATCCAAAATTAGTATATGAGCCTGGGTTGCCTCTCCACTCATTGCCAATTAGTTTTGAGTTGGATGCTTATGGTATTAGAGCTAGGCTTTCAGAGGATTTTGGATAAGACTCTCTTGGTTGATTACCCGTTCTTTGTGCCCTACGCGCATCTTGTTTCGTTGTTCATTTTGATCCCCATGTTATGGATCCATTGTTTACTTTTTTGTGAGTCACGTGCGAGTCATGGGTCGTCCCATTGCGTTAAGAGATTAGTTAGAGCTTGTCCCACATTGGTTTTGAGTATAACCTCCAAAACTAGTATATGAGCCCATTAGAGTGGACCTCTTCACTCATTGCCAATTGGTTTTGAGTTGCATGCTTTAACAAATCCCTTTGGACCGGGAACTCTTCTAAAGTTAATTAAGGCTTAAGCCCATTAGAGTCAATTAAGGACCAAGTTCAACTAGTTTAGGGCCTTGAGCAACCCAAAATATGTTCCATCACCAGACTAGTCTAGTGCAAATAGCATTGGATACCAAGTTCATGCAAGTAAATTACCACGTTTAATGATTAAATCGATCAAGCAACTGGTCTTAAATGAAGAAAAATAATTTGATATCATTCTTAGATTTCAATAGTTGAGTTAGTTACTTGCAATTTCATGAATCATAACAATGTTCAATCAAAACCCATATGATACTCATCCCACCTTTCCACCAATAGAGAAATTCGAGTTGGCCATGGAAATGGCAGCGGGGCAAAACAAACATTTGCAGTAACTAAACAACTCAAAGTAGTTGACTGTGACAATAAACAAATTACGTCTTAGCATAGGGAGGTTGTCTGGTGAAGTCAACTAAACAAAAATAAACTTCTATTTCTTGGGGGAAAAAACTAGGATTGTCGCTGGTATCAACCTACTACAACAACACTCAAGAGAACATGGTAGATGAAGTAGCATTTTACGGTTTAAATGTACGAAGTTATGAAATCTTGTTATGTGTTTGGCATAAGTTGAAGAAGAACTGAAAAAAACAAATGATCAAACTTGAGTTGAATCATGCTTTTACCTGTCCTTCCACTTCCTTTTCCCTCCCATTCTAGACACCGGAACATCTGTTTTATTGAGTAAGATAAGGTTCTCCTCATAAGTATCAACATGAAAACGGCCTATAAAACTATCAATTCCCAACTTCTTGATTTCTTTAATCCACGGGTCATATGAAGAAAGCTCCCAATCCAAATCGCAAGGCCCTGGTTTGTCTCCATCCAATAGCATATGACCATTGTTGCGAATACCTATTACCCTTACGAGTCCTCCTGTTAGATCAACTTTGACATACTTATACCAAGAATCAACTACGCCATACTCTTTCATTATCCAAACAGTACAAAACTTGTTTGATTGACCGGAATCACTGTGGCATAAAAGAGAAAGCAGTCCCCTGAATACTGTAGTTCTGATTTCCCCATTGGAAAGACCATTTGGCAGCGACATTGTCTTAAACACCTCATCGCCCAAATCAAAGGAACAAATCAATCTAGCACTCCAGTTCCCTCTATGCCGTGCCGTAAAATGAATAGCCCCTTCTAAACAAGCGGAAGGCCATCCTGTATGCACTAGTCTAAATCCAAGGGGAAAAGAGTCAGCTGCTCCACTACTTGCTTTCCACGTGCCCACATCAAGCGAGTAAACCTCAACGAGAGGGACCTCCACCACTTCGGATGGTTTAGTTCCAGAAAGGCTTACTACTCTAACCACCTTATAATCGTTGGTACGCGAGTCAAATCCAAACCCAAGGTAGTCCTCAAAGGAGCCATGCGTCTTCTCCGTAATGCCAGGCTTGGGAAGGCTTATGGACTTTCTAATGGACGGGTTCCAAAAGAAAATTTTATCTTGCTCGAAAACACAGAACAAACCTTTCACATAACCCAGTAAAGAGAAATAGCAAAAAAAACGGCTCTTGAGTGGGAATGGGATATCTAGATACTCATCAAATGTGTTAACTTCTTCACCAGTATCAATAAATAGTTTGTAGTGCTCAAATCTCGTAAAGGGAGGGGAAATCCTAATGCATTGCCTGACTATAACGAGTGGAAGATTATCGTAGCTGTTTTTGGAAATGAGTGATCGATTGAGGTGGGTATTGATGAAATTAGGGCTTGTAATCAAAGAATTCCAGAGCTTGGAAACAGACCTGAATCGGATTAGGGATTTGGTTGGTAATCTGGAGAGTATATCCACCACGATGTCTTCGGGAATGAAGTCGGACATGACTCTGTCTGTCTTCTTCTCGAGATTTCTTATAGTGGTCGTCCAGCTCTGGGGAAGTGGGGGTTTAGGTAAAATTTGTTGTTCAAAATATTCAGTGAACTGTGAAACCAGTTTGAACTTTGAAATGATTCGATCCGTATATTTGGATTGAATCCGTGAAAAATTATGACTCGCGATCCGAACATATATATTTTTTCATTAATTAACTGAAAAACTTGTTGCTAAAAATTTTTTTAGTCACCCGTGGATTATTGGTCTCGGCACGGATTAAAAAATTTAAAAATCATGACTTGCAGTATATTTTCATTTTAAAATCGTTAATTAACTGAACCAAAATGCGAGACATTTATAACATAAATAAAAAAGAAAACTATATATACATATATATATAAATAACTTTACTACTATTAGAAATATTTTTTAGATAAAATATATACTTGCTCCTTAAACTATTTGATTTTTATTTACTTGGTCCTTAAACTACCGATTGAACACACTTCCCCTTCAACTATAAAATTGTTACATACTCCACCCAATCCTTCACTCCCATCCATGAGATGGACAGAAAATTGAGAGGGTTCAACCCTAAAAGGTTTTTGGTGCCCAAAAAGGATGGATCGGATCTGAACCCTAAAAAAGGAGGGCCAACTACATAATCCTATTTTTTCCCCAAACAAAAAAAATACAAAATCACAACTCAGTTTATTCCAAAGCCATCCTGGAAATTGAAACCAAAAGAAATATTGGGTATCCCAAAAAAACAGATTTGAAATCCTTTATGCAATAATTCAAAACAAATCCCACTCCACAACCAGATCCAAAACTAAGAACTAGGATTGTTTAGTGGCTTCGATTACTGGTACTTGGACCAGAATGCCGACTCCGGCTATGGGTTCTGATAACCAACTCCGACCATGGTCATTGAGAGATCATGGTCGGAGAAGAAGGAATAGGGTTGCTTCGGGTTAAACCCAGTTTTCCTCCTCCTCCTCCTCTCTCTCTCTCTCTCTCTCATAAAGGCGAGAAAAGAAGGAGTAGGGTTGTTTCAGGTTGAACCCGTAGGGTTGCTTGGTGATAATGATGGCCTTTTTAGGCCTTAGGATTGCTTGGGGTTGAACTCTCTCAATTTTCCGTCCATCACATGGACGGAAGTAAAGAAATGGGTCAAGTATGTAATGGTTTTATAGTTGGAGAGGGAAGTGCGTTCAATTGGTAGTTTAAGGACGAAGTAAATAAAAATCGAATAGTTTAAGGGGCAAGTACATATTTTACCCAATATTTTTTACATTTAATATTTTACAACATAGTGATACATATTCTTAAACTATTTTAGTATCTAATGTAATGCTTTATGTAATGGATTGGAACATTGAAAATTTGCTTGTTGGATTAGAAACTAGCTCCTGGTTCTCTTTTTTTTTTTTTTTTTTAATTGAAAGTAGAAATTGATTCTTGTTTTTTTGCTTGTTGGATTGGAGGCTGGTTTAGAATCTCGAACCAACATGGTTTAATGTCATGCTTAATCCAATTCCAAACTATTGCATGAGTTAATGCTTTATATAATTAATGCTCTATATATGGTTTCTTGTCGATTCTTTATTTTTTTTTTTTTTTGGGTTGATAGTTACTATTTTCGTTATGAAATGTAATATGTGGATAAAAACCAAAACTGATCGTGACTTCAAATTAGATTGGAACAGGACCGTAGGGCTTTTAGTCCGAACACGGATTGCATTTTCTAAACCTTGACTCATGGATTAGGATTGGATTCCTAGGAATCTTATCTGATCCGGACCGTGAGCAACCCCAATGCCCCGAGTGCAATTTTGTTCACCTTCCTCAAATGAGGGTGAACATTACTCTTCCGTTTATTGGTTGAAATAGTGTATGTCCCATCCATGCAATACATTTTTTTGGTAAGAATAATATCACTTTTTTTGTGGGATCCACACTACCTCCACGAATAGGAAGGATTGTAATAAGAGGATGAACAAAATTAAATCCAATCCTAAGAGGATGGACACCTGATTAGCATTTCTAAATTAAAATAAAAAAACGATCTAAAACTAACAAATTTGACAGAATCCCGGCCGTCGTGATTTACTTGATCCCTTACTTAGGGACAAGGTCCGTTCTTGATGTAATGGTCTTGATGATTTATTAATAACTCTGTTATCGTCTGGCTAAAAAAATAAAAAAAAAAAAGGACTATGGTTTTGTCAATAATTTTCTTCATTTATCTATAT
>CM029270.1:40700526-40893604 GCA_016920895.1 Vaccinium myrtillus | reverse complement strand
GTGAGAGAGAGGATAAGGACCCTCTCGATTTTTTTTTTTTTTTTTTTTTTTTTTTACATTTTATACCTTTATTTTACTTTTATCCCCCCCCAAATCACCATTTTGCTTTTAATGATATTCAACTACTCCTCCCCCACGCATCCAGTTTCTTAGGGTTATGAAATAAAAGGTTTCGGACTTGGCTCAATCAAGGGTTTAGGAGACTCATGTGGTTTAATCACACAAAAATGCCTTGTATCCTTTCCTAAGTGCGCCATAAACTCCAATGTAATGCACATAAGATATCCAACACACCTAGATATGAACAAGAGATTTATTCACCTATACTAGGAATGAAAACTGAGAAATGAAACGGGATATGGACAAAACAAAACTCACTCAGAAACACATTTTAACTCGATTTGTTCACAAATTTTTATGTATATGTACCAGAGATGAGCTAAGCATTTTTTTTTTATATAAATTAAAGCAAAACCCTCGCTAATTAGACACAAAATGAGCATATGGTGAGTATTTTTTCAAATTTTTTTTTTACCACATTATTTACAACACAAAATCTAAATATTTACATCGATAAATATTATCCCTTCCCCCAACTTAAAATGTGCATTGTCCTCAAGGCACGAAGACAACATTAAAATGAAAAACAAGGGAGGAATGAAATGTACCGACGGGGAGGAATGTCAACCTCCAATACCTCGACCAAGTTTGAGGAATTTTTTCATCACTTCTCCTTTCGTCATTGGGACTGTTTACAGGGTTCCCTCCTTCGGTCTCCAACTGGAACCACAGCTTAGTCACACAGAATCATCTTCAAGACTTTATTAAAAAGAATAAAAGAATGGCCCTTCTAACCGGGGCTGGGCACACGATCTTGTTTTACTAGCTGCGTGCAAGCTAGACCCAAGTCAATGATGGGTAACCCAATGCAAATGTGCAAAGGACCGGGCCCTCCAAACAATTAAGTCCAGAAAGTACGCGTTAGCTCCCCGTGAAAATGGAGTCACAGAGACTCCATTAGCGAAACACATGAAAACTCAAACAGGAGGGTCATCCGTGTAAACAGGATCAACTAACTCCTCCTCAACTTCTTTCAATTCAAGATTTTCAAGAAATGGCTTAAGCCTTTGCCCATTAACTTTGAAAACATGACCATTAGTAGGATTTGCAATTTCCACTGCCCCATGAGCAAAAACAGTTTTGACAATATAGGGGCCAGTCCAACAAGATCTCAATTTACCAGGAAATAGGTGGAGTCTAGAATTGTACAAAAGCACTTTTTGACCAATTTCAAAGTTCTTACGTGAAATGTTCTTATCATGAAACGCTTTGACCTTGGTTTTGTAAATGCTCGAGTTGTCATAAGCATCTCTCCTAATTTCCTCAAGCTCGTTCAGTTGGAGCTTCCGGTGAACACCAGCGGCGGGCAAACGAAAATTCAACTGTTTAATAGCCCAATATGCCTTGTGTTCCAATTCAACCGGCAAATGGCAAGCCTTGCCATAAACAAGCCGATAGGGGGACATCCCTAAAACAGTTTTATATGCAGTACGGTACGCCCACAAGGCATCAATCAATCGAAGTGACCAATCCTTACGGTTTGGATTAACCGTTTTCTCGAGGATATTCTTAATCTCTCGATTCGCAAGCTCAGCCTGACCATTGGTCTGGGGATGGTACGCAGTGGACACTTTATGCGTGATAGCATATTTTTTCATCAAGGCCTCAAAAGGCCTATTACAAAAGTGGGTCCCTTGATCACTGATTATGGCACGTGGCATCCCAAACCTAGACAAGATATTCTCTTTCAGAAAATTGATCACAACTTTGTGATCATTAGTACGAGTGGGGATAGCTTCAACCCACTTGGACACGTAGTCCACAGCTAAGAGAATATAGAGATTCCCGTAAGACAACGGAAATGGACCCATGAAGTCAATACCCCAACAATCAAAAACTTCAATTGTGAAAATGGGGTTCAACGGCATCATGTTCCGACGGGTCACACCTCCCAGAAGTTGACAACGTTCACAAGATTTGCAGAATTCGAACGTGTCCTTGAACATAGTTGGCCAATAGAAACCGCACTGCAAAATTTTAGCAGTGGTCTTTTTGGAAGAGAAATGGCCTCCACATGCTTCCGTGTGGCAAAAAGTAATGACACCCTTTTGTTCAGAATTGGGCACACATCTCCGGACAATCTGGTCCGGGCAATACTTGAATAAGTAAGGATCATCAAAGAAAAATCTTTTCACCTCAACAAGAAATTTCCTCCTTTCTTGAGGAGTCCAATGACTAGGCAGCTGTCCCGTGGCAATAAAATTGACAATATCTGCAAACCATGGGATCTCAGAAATAGCAAGTAACTGCTCATCCGGAAATGTATCCAGAATTGGGAGGTTCGAGGTTTTATCCTCAAACTCCAAACGTGACAAATGGTCAGCGACCACATTCTCCACTCCTTTCTTATCCTTGATAACCAAATGGAACTCTTGGAGTAGGAGAATCCAACGAATGAGACGCGCCTTGGCGTCTTGCTTAGTCAGCAAATACTTCAGTGCCGCGTGGTCGGTAAAGACAACAATAGGCGAACCTATGATGTAGGACCTGAACTTGTCCAAAGCGAAGACCACGGCAAGTAACTCCTTCTCAGTGGTGGAGTAATTCATCTGAGCTTCATTGAGAGTTTTGCTCGCATAATAAATCACATATGGGTGTTTATCCCGTCTTTGGCCTAGCACTGCCCCAATTGCATAGTCGCTAGCATCGCACATCAACTCGAAAGGAAGGTTCCAATCAGGTGCTTGCATAATAGGAGGAGTAGTTAGGCTCAATTTCAACTTGGAAAATGCCTCCTCACAATCGCTTGTCCAAACAAAAGGGGTATCTTTCGACAGCAAATTGCACAACGGCCTTGATATCGCACTAAAGTCCTTGATGAACCTGCGATAAAATCCAGCGTGTCCAAGGAAAGAACGAATATCCTTGACACATTTCGGGGTAGGGGGGTGAGAAATCAACTCTACTTTTGCTTTATCAACCTCTATCCCTTTGGAAGAAACAATGTGTCCCAAAACAATTCCTTGTGTCACCATGAAATGACACTTCTCCCAATTCAAAACAAGGTGCTTCTCTTCACACCGCACAAGAACTTTCTCCAAATTTTCAAGGCAAGACTCAAAGGAGTCGCCAAACACGGAGAAATCATCCATGAACACTTCCACGATTTTCTCAATCATGTCACTAAAGATGCCCATCATACACCTAGAAAAGGTGCCAGGGGCATTACACAAGCCAAAAGGCATGCGCCTGTAAGCGAACGTTCCAAAAGGACACGTGAAAGTTGTCTTCTCTTGGTCCTCAAGAGCGACCTCAATTTGATTGTATCCTGAATATCCATCCAGGAAGCAGTAAAAAGCATGACCAGCCACTCTCTCCAAGATTTGATCAATGAATGGGAGAGGAAAGTGGTCCTTCCGTGTGCAAGCGTTGAGCTTTCGGTAATCAATGCACACTCGCCAACCTGTGGCGACACGAGTAGGAATCAACTCATCCTTGTCATTTTTCACAACTGTGACTCCAGCTTTCTTGGGTACCACTTGAATTGGGCTTACCCATTTGCTATCAGCTATCGGATAGATGACTCCGACATCAAGTAATTTAAGAACTTCCGCCTTAACCACATCCTTCATGATAGGGTTCAATCGACGCTGTGGTTGGCGGGAAGGCTTGACATCATCTTCTAGATAGATGCGATGAGTACAAATCAGGGGAGAGATTCCCTGAATATCAGCAATGGTCCAACCAATTGCTTTCTGGTGCCTCTTCAAGACCTTTAGCAATTCAGATTCTTGGTGTTCTTCAAGAGACGAAGAAATCACCACTGGGAAGGTCTCATTGACGCCAAGAAAGGCATACTTCAATGTATCAGGGAGGGCTTTCAAGTCCAACTTAGGAGGTGCCAGACTCGAAGGTAGAATTTTTTTCTCATTAGGAGGCAACTCCTCAAAAATAGGGGACCAACTATCGATCCCACAAACTTCCTCCTCTTCCGAAATCAAAGGGGCAAGATAGTCAAACTCATCATCCATCTCCTCAAGTGTGAGGAGTTTCTCTAGCGGATTGTCACTCATAAGTGAGAGCACTTGGTCTTGCACAAGAGTGTCGATCATGCTCACCTCATGGACGTCTTCATCATCTCCCATTTGGCTGTTGATATTAAAAATATTCAACTCCAACTTCATGTTACCAAAGGTCATGTTCAATAACCCGTTTCGGCAATGAATAATCGCATCAGATGTCGCCAAGAAGGGACGCCCAAGAATTATTGGAGTTTGAGCCTGGGGATTAGCCATCGGTTGGGTATCTAGTACCACAAAGTCCACAGGGTAGACGAAGTTGTCTACTTGGACTAAGACATCCTCAACCAAACCTCTCGGCACTCTAACACTTCTATCAGCCAGTTGGAGAGTAACCGGAGTTGGTTTCATGTCTCCTAGACCTAATTGCTCATACACACAATAAGGCAATAGGTTCACACTCGCTCCTAAGTCAAGCAAAGCTTTCTCAATTTTCTTGCCCCCAATCACAATAGAAATTGTGGGACACCCTGGGTCCTTATACTTTGGGGCAACATCCGTCTGAATTATGGAACTCACTTGCTGAGTGAGGAAGACTTTCTTTTGCACATTCAATTTACGCTTGACAGTGCACAAGTCCTTCAAGAATTTCGCATACGACGGAATTTGCTTGATTGCATCCAACAAGGGGATATTGATCTTGACTTGTTTAAACAGCTCATAAATCTCTGGATTTGATGACGGTTTTTGCGCTACCCTTAATCTCTGAGGGTACGGAGCTGGGATTGGACCAGTTGTCACAATTGGTTCCACATTCTCTTGAGTGTCAGGAATATCACCACTTGGTGATTTAGTAGGCGACAGGGGTGGTGGTGAAGATTTGACAGGTTTAGGTTTCAGTATCACAGATTTATCAATTTCTTTACCACTTCTCAATGTGGTGATTGATTTTGCCTCCTCAACATTGGAGTTAGTTCCAGATGAACTACTCACGAAATGTTGGCCCTGAGGATTGGCCTGAGGCTGGGAAGGAAATTTGCCCTTTTCTTGTTGCATGACCCCCACAGAAGAGGTCAATTTAGTCAATTGGGTGCGAATGTCCCCAATGACTTCCTTATTTTGCTCATTAATTGCAACTTGACTTTGCATGAACATTTGCAAGGTTTCCTCAATACTGCGCTTATGTGGCGGTTGATACACTTGAGGGGCCATGGGTGGTCCCTGCGGTGCATATACTTGTTGTTGCTGCTGTTGTGGGTACCTAGGAGGTCCCTGAGCTTGCTGGTAATTGGGCGGGGGTTGTTGGTATTGGACTTGGTAATTTTGTTGAGGCGGACCTTGGGGAGGTCCTGTGGACGGCCCACCTGGATTCGGCGCGGTTCGCGTTCGAAAAGATTGATTGTTTGAGTCGCCACCCGGATTTTAGGTCCGAACCCGAGAAACCGATAAAAAGATGACTCATTTACCCATTTAAAAAAGGATTTCACTGATCTTGATAAAACCAAAGATTTCTTGGATTCGGGGGTTTGGTTACGAGAGGGGAAGGGTTTTACGGCACCCCTCTCGCCCGGTCCGTGAACCGGTCTCTACTCGATGTTCCGTGGGATTTTAAAGAATATTCAAAATTCAATTTATTCACAACATAGGGAGGTTGGGGATGGGTACCACATAAACAATAAGAACATGAGAGATATATCTAAGGTGGATGCTTGTGCTTGATGGTTTACATGAATGATGATGATGATGATAAATGGAATTATTACAAATATTTGCAAAGAAATGAGCAATTACAGAAATAATACAATAAACCCCGAAAATACAAATATTGTGGCCCAACAAACTGTTTTGCAAACTGGATTCCGAAATAGGGGTTGGCGCTCAAAGACAGAGGCTTGAGCGCTCAAACCCTCAAACCCGACTTGAGCGCTCAAGGTCCATGGATTGAGCGCTCAATCCGCCTTCCGGGCTTCGTGATTTTACTCTCTTTTCCACATGCTTCTCTTCTCATTCTTTACAAGATCAACACGATCAAACGTTTTCAAAGGAAATCAAACAAAATAGACGGATTGATCCTTTAAAGAATAGGAAGAGAGAAAAAATCCCCATGGATTAATCAAGAAAATACTTTCGAAAGAGGAATAAAAGAAAAATCCAGATTCCAAACACTTCAATAACGACACACACACACTATCGAAACCAAACCGTCATGATCCATCATCGAAACAAAGAAGTAAACAACAAAATGCCCAAGAACGACTTGAGCGCTCAAGTTATTGACCTTGAGCGCTCAAGCCATGAACCGGCTTAGCAATTTCGACTTAAAGAAAGGATGATCGATGATTCTCGGGACCTTAAACCTTTTGAACAAGAGTAGAGAAGGAAGATCCAGTCAACTTTTTTGCATTTAAAATGGAATTTTACAAAAGTATTGATCTTTGATCATCATAACTTAGTCAACAAATGTTCATGCATGTGTTTGGAAATAAATACAAGTCTGTTTTGAGAATCGCATGAACACGATAGCTATTAAACAATGATCAAAGCCCGAAATAGTACAAAAGTTTGCAAAACAGAAACTATTGACCGGGCTTGAGCGCTCAAGACCGGAGGCTTGAGCGCTCAACCCTATTACAACTAACCGCAGATTTGAAAACTCTTTCTAAACCATTTTTAGACCTTTGTGAGTTCAATACAAGTACAAAGAACTTGATTGAACTCACTGGTCCTCCTCAGATGAACCAAAACAGTGAGTTCATCACATGTTTACTACCTTTGCGGAAATGCTTATGGTTTGAAGCTTGATTAAGGCTTGGCGATGGAAGATTGTGGATGATTTGGCTTATATTGTAGCCGAATTGGACAATGTATATGGTTGGTCGATGATCAAGAATAGAATTTATGGATTTGGATGAGCGGTTTTGCTAGTGGTTTTGATGGCAAAGGGTGGTTTTGTAGAGAGAGAGAGAGATGATCGATTTTTCTGGAGGTTTTGAGAGATGGAGTGTGGGAGTTGTTCACCTCTAAAACCGGGGGTGGAGGGTGGATTTTATAGAGTGAGTGGGAGGGAAGAGAGGAGAGAGAAGGAGTGGGTTTTGGTATTTTGGGGTATTTTGGGTGTATTTCTGGAGTTAGTGGGATGTATATACGTATAGAGATCGTAGCAGATCATCCCCAGACGCTCCCATGCAGAAAATCTCATGATTAGATATTCTGCAGGTTGCTGACTGGATCAGAGTTGAGCGCTCAAAGCCGTTGGCTTGAGCGCTCAAGGTGTTTTCTCCTGGTTGAGCGCTCAAGGCTCGGGGATTGAGCGCTCAGGGTGCTTGATGGCAGATTGTTGGCTTGGCTTGGTTCAACAGTGTTTGGTTTGGTTTGGGTTATTTTGGTTGCTGCTTGGTTAATTTGGTCAAGTTCAAGTCAAACTCACAAGTTCCAGGTAATCATGATTGGTCCGCTTCATCATTGGAAATGCTCGAGTGCATTTTGAATTCAAAATTGGGGTGTCTACAGTTGCCCCTCTTGGATGAGACTCAATGCCATTGCTTTGGTATGAGTGACATCCAAGATAAAGACAGCCCAACTCGTCCTTCGTGATACATCTCAAGCTGCAAAGAAAAACATTAAAAGATCAATCGGTCGTGCCACTCAGGCTGCCTACGTACCCTATTGTAAGGATCAGACCGGCGTAGTTCCTGGGGGCAACTGCATATAAATGCAATGGTTTCTCCCGTCCCTCAGGACGATTGATCAAAAAGTTTGGTCCCTTAGGACAAATGATTACAAAGTTTGGTCCCTCAGGACAAATGATTAAAAACGCGAATCGACGAGCCTTCCCGGGTCGTGAAACGCCAAACAGATGTAATTATGATTTTTCGTGAATCGTCAGGACTTCCTGAACCGAAACACTAAAAGCAAATGATTGTGATTGTGATTGTGATTGTGATTGTGATTGTGATTGTGATTGTGATTGTGATTGTGATTGTGATTGTAGCTACCCTCTGAACAACAGGGTGGCAAAATTTAATGGGGCTATCCCTTGAGCAACAAGATAACCAATGATAAGATGATTGTCTACTGAGCAACGAGACAATCGAGGAAATGTGATTGCTTACTGAGCAAAGAGGCAATCAATACGCTATTGAACCAAACACATAAATGTGATGGTCTTAGCGGCACAATGGTTCGTCAACAACAAATTCTCAGAACAACTGATTAAATGCACTAACTGGTTAAACAAATATACTCAAACAACTTGACATGATTGATGTATACAATAAATGATTGTTTGATTAAATGCACCAGCTAGGCGGCTTTTCAATGATTATCCCAAATGACTTGACCATGCTGGTTTTGAAATTAATTTTGAAAAAGGTGACCATTTCTGGTCTTGAAATTGATTGAAAAAGTTGTCCCTCAGGACGATTGATTGATTTAAAACTTGTCCCTCAGGATCATTGACTTAAAAGTTGTCCCTTAGGACCATTGATTTAAAAGTTGTCCCTCAGGACGATTGATTGAAATTGTCCCGCAGGACGATTGCATGCGACTCGTGCATCGACACTCGACGACAACAACGACAACATTCCTTCTTTAAAAAAGTAGGAGGCTCAATGGGTGGCTTTTTTTTGCTTTACTGTCTTTCCCTTGAGGCCAAGGTTTGGGTTGGAGCTTAGCAAAACTTGGGTTTTGGATTGGTTTGAGGCTTTTAGGCTTCTATGCCCCAGTCCTGGATTTGGGTGTATGCTTCCCCCAGAAATGGCATTAGGCTGACATGCCCTATAGATGATGATCCTCAATTCTGATTTTCTTTCTCGGCTCTGCTGATGGTTTTGACAACCAATTGACCATGTACCCAAACACGGGTTCTTTGATGCATTGAAATCGTTTCCACGAGTCAAGGATACTACATGATTGACTGTTTGACAAAGAGGTGAATTTTTACAAGTCCGAGGAATTTGATCGGCCTTTTGGACAAAAGGATGGACATTGATGAGACCGACAAGGCCAAGGAATTTGATCGACCTTTTTGACAAGGGGGTGGATTGTGACCGACAAGGCTTGAGGAATTTGATTGACCATATTGACCTGACAGATAAGAGCAAGAACGTGTTGACTCGAAAGACATGGAAGACTACGTTGACTCAAAGTTCTGAAAGATGCCAAACATGTCTTACTATTAACTTCGAAATTGTCATGATAAAATTGAATTTTTATTTTGTTATTGTTTTACTCCGTCAAGTGATGTTCATTCAAATCTACAATAAAACACAAGATTTCTTGTCGTGAACCCATGCCCCAGATTGCTGATGATGCCTCATTGATTTTCCTTCAAAATGCCCAAGTTTAGAGGGCTGCTGATGAAGACTCGTTGATATGCCCCAGTTTGGATTTTTGTTTTGCATGACGCCAGTGTTTGCACAATGCTTTGACTTTTTCAAGGGAGATTAGACTGTTCCCTTTTGACTTGCATTCTCACTATCAAGTTGCACTTTCCAATCTGAAAGGACTTTTATCTAGGTTATGATGGGGCCAAGGTTATGGGCTTAACAAAGGAAGGATTATAGGCTCAAAACATCTCATTTTTCCTCGGGGTTATTTGAGCTAGCAGCTATTTTGGACTTTTTGTGCCATTTTTGCTTCTGATGGGTGCTTTCATGTGCTTCTTCTTGCTTTAAATGAGCACTTCCTTTCATTCGTTTCAAATTTCTTCAGTGTTTTTCTTCTTGTTGCACCCATGTATTTGACAAGCCTATGAGTTTGGCACTTTCATTGTTATGATACTTTGAATCTTCACACGCTTGTATCTTTGGCCCTTTTATTACCTTTTGTCATGTGTTTGACACTTTCATATTTCTTGTTTCACCCCGTGGGGATAGGCTGCCTAGCCGGCTCTTTTTCAAGGAAATTGATTCGGGCTCAAAAGGGCTTTGCAATGGATATTTATGTGGGGAATCAAACAAAGAATGCCTTTCTTCATTTTGAATTGTGCAACTTGATGTGGAGAACTCATGCTTGCTCTAACTTTTGCCTAGATCTCATTTTGAAGTTTGATCTAGCGAGCTTCTTGCCTTAACTTTTGCCTAGACCGCCCTTACGGGTTTTGACCTAGCGGGCTTTTACGTGTCAAAGCATTGCTTCTTGATGGCGCTGGGAATGGTCCATTGAAAATCCTCCTTGTACGGGCGAGTTCAATCCAAATCCATCTCGTGTTTTAAAGTGATTATCATGTTTCTCAAATGATGGTGGAAAACAATTCCAAGTTGAGGTATTATTACAAAAATCCAAGTTTATGATTGACAATTTTAACACAACGGGGGACAACATTGATTTTTGATAGTTACGACCGAACCGCGAAGGGTTGCCTACGTATCCCTTTGCAAGGAATCAGGTCGCGCGTAGTTCAGGACTACAAAGATTGACTCTCTTTTTGGTCTTTTTCTTTCTTTTTTTTGACAATAACAATAAGACATTACAGACTCGAACATGAAAACACATAGACGAGGAAAACAAAAACATAAACAGACTCGGAACACAAACTGACTCAATTAGAAGTGAAAACTTGACTTGACACTTGAAGACTTCCAAGACTCGTGGAAGATTGAATTATTGCATGGCCATTGATGGTTCATTGGTTCGGCGAGGTGTCCGGCTTCGCCAGTGGAGCAGAGATGGATCCTTTATCAATGAGATCTTGAATCTTGTGGCGGAGGCGATGACACTCATCGGTAGCATGACCAGGCATTTGATGGAAGGCACAAAAGGCGTTTGGGTCGTGGTAAGCTGGGAGTTTTTGAGGTAAAGGAGTTGGAGAGAGTGGTTTAAGAAGACCGGCCTCGTGGAGTTCTTCATACACCAAGGATAGGGGTGTGGTGAACTGTGAGAGGGTTCTTTGTGGTTTTTGGGAGTGGTTGGTTTGGACTGTGATTTTGTTGATGGGTGCTGCTTGGTTGGAGTTGTGTTTTGTGGAGCTGGATGAGGTGTTTGCATATAGGGTGTTGTTATTCCCGGAGTTGTTGTTCTTGGTTTTTGGAATGGGGCCATCTTTTTCAAGAATGCCGTCCCGCATTGCTTCCTCAATTGACAGGCCTGTCTCAAAGTAGGTCTCAAAGTTATGTGCCTGAGCCATCACCATATACTGGGCCAAGTCGGGTTGTAGATTCTTGGTTATGATCCTCATTTGGTCCTTATCACTGGGGCGATCGGTCATTTGTGCGGCCTTCGCCCTCCACCTTTTCACAAACTCTGCGAACGACTCTTTCTCTTTCATTTTGATACTTTCAAGTTCACGAGTAGTGACCTTGAGCTGTACATTGTACTCATACTGCTTTATGAAAGCAGCCGCCATTTCATCCCAAGTTTGCCTCTTTGAGATGTCAAGAGACAAGAGCCATTGAAGTGCGGGCCCTGTGAGAGTTTCATGGAACATTTGGGCCATAGTGGGCTCATCAACATCTTGCAATGAAAGGGAGCTCACGTATGCCTGAATGTGTCCCCTTGGATCCCTAGTACCATCGAACTTCTCAAAGTTCACATGTTTGAACTTCTTAGGGAGCTTAGCGCCTGGGAAGATGCAGAGTCTGTTCATATCAAAACCGGTAATGGCTCGCTTCTCACTTTTGGCCACAGACTCTTCTAGCTTGAGTATCTTAGCTAGCATTTCAGCCAATTGTGGATTCTCAGGGGGAGGGGGTTGTTCCGGATGTTCATCATTAGGGACTTCTTGTTCCCGAGCGTCACCATCAGGCATCCGCTGCTGAGGTGGGGGGAGTCGGCCTTGTATGTTTATCCTGATTGCCATGAGTTGGGCAATTCGAGTGTCATTCCGGACCCTCTCATCTTGCAGTTCCTTCCTCATTTGCTCTATCTCATTCGGGGGATCTTGTTCCTGATCTGCCGACATACTTGTTCCAGGCACTGGCGATAAAGGTTGAGATAATCTTTGTTCGGGCGGTCGGATCCAAACAGGCAAGGTTTTCTTGATTCAGGACTGACAGTAAAGCAAAGAGTCAAACTCAGATTGTGCCCCTGGTTTTATTGAAGAAAATGTCATGCATGTGTCGTCGCATCGTGTCGTCCTAAGATCTAGACTACCGGTCTCGGTCTCACTTAAGACATTGCACGGATGTGCGAAACAACAACCACGGGTAAGTCGTGACAGGCAGGTTAAATTCCAATCGTCGTGGAATCAGAGCCAATCTCCTTATAGACCATCCGAGACAGAGCAATAAGGTTGTTGAAATCCGGATACGAATGCACTTAAGGCTAGCCCGAGACACGGGGAGCCGTTCGAGCACGGCAAACACTGGAGGTATCTCAAACTCCGTGGATTTAAAGTCTCCTAGACTGACATCTATCCTATAGATTATGCTGAGGTTAGTCTATGGTTAGTCTACCGGTTTCAAATCTCACTTAGAGCCATTGCACAGCAGATTGAATCAACACCACGGGTAGGTCGTTTACTCGGCAGTTACGGCTTTTCAACCTATAGCCTAAATGTTGAAGCCGCAACCGTTATCCTTTCTTGACCATCCGAGACAAAGCAATATAGGTGTGCAACCCAGATACTAATCACTCCAAGGCTAGTTCGAAACACGGGTAGCCGTTCGGGCACGACCAACACCGGAGGTATCTCAAACTCCATGGATTTAAAGTCTCCTAGACTTCATGTACAACCTATGGTTAATCTACCGGATTCGAAACTCACTCAAGGTTATTGCACAGATAATCGATCAACACCCCGGGTAAGCCTTTACTCGGCGTAACACTTTTCTTGACCATCCGAGTCAAGAGCAATTTGGATGTTGCGACCCAGATACAAATGACCTCAAGGCTAGTTTGAATCACGGGCGGCCGTTCGGGCACGGCCAACACCGGAGGTATCTCATACTCCGTGGATTTAAAGTCTCCTAGACTGAATTCGACAGCTTTGGAAGATTGCCCCAATCCTCAAGTTTTCTTTTAAAGCAATAAGTCCTTAAAATTGGATAATCGGATTTGGGAAATTCTGATTCACACTAATTCCGACAATGATCTAAGATCAGATGCCTAAGGGCGATTGATCCTTCTCGGGCCAAGGTCCCTTAAACCTGTTTAGATCAGTGTTTAGGAATTTGATGATCCAAATTTTCCCACGTCCGGTCGTCCTAAAGGCCAACTCGCAAGAACAACGCGCATACGGAATGCACGACTCATCATCGGGCCAAGGCAACCTCCTACTAACCGCAGAGGCACTAAAACAAAACGGGATATTTACACGAAATATCTATACAAACGACGCTCGCGACGACTGCATTCGACAGCTTTGGAAGATTGCCCCAATCCTCAAGTTTTCTTTTTGAAGCAATAAAGTCCTTAAAATTGAATAATCGAATTTGGGAATCTCTGATTCATACTAATTCCGACAATGATCTAGATCAGAAGCCTAAGGGCGATTGATCCTTCTCGGGCCAAGGTCCCTTAAACCTGGCTAGATCAGTGTTTAGGAATTTGATAATCCAAAGTTTCCCATGTCCGGTCACCCTAAAGACCAACTCGCAAGAACAACGTGCATATGGGATGCACGACTCATCATCGGGCCAGGGCAATCTCCTACTAACCGCAGAGGCTCTAAAATCTAAACTGAAAAACAAAACGGACGAACGCTCGCGACAACTATATACAATGCAGATGCATGAATGCAAAATGGCATGGCGAGGAAAGCGGTAACACATAGCATGTTAACATGGTGGAGCACGTAAACTTAGCACACAGGTGAGCTGCTAAACGTGGGGTTCTATGGCTAATTATATGCAAAAGGCTGGTTTTGGTCGCTGAGGGTACCCCGGACTCAAAATCAAAACCGCCTCCTACCGTCAAAGACGATAGTGACGATGTGATTTATCACGGTCGAGGGCTGCTGGGCATTTCGGGATTCCCTGTCACCGGCAAGCCGGGCAGGATTGCCAAAACACGCCAGCGGGGTTGAGAACCATGCAAGTGCAATGCAAAATCAAATTCCAAATATTTTCAAAAATCCCACAAAACATCTTTCAAACTAAACCCACTTTGATTAACACATATTTCAATAAAATTACACAAGTGTAATAAAAATTGCACAAATGTAATTAAATAAAATATGTATTAACCAAAATTCCCCAGCGGAGTCGCCAGCTTGTGGACGGCCCACCGGGATTCGGCGCGGTTCGCGTTCGAAAAGATTGATTGTTTGAGTCGCCACCCGGATTTTAGGTCCGAACCCGAGAAACCGATAAAAAGATGACTCATTTACCCATTTAAAAAAGGATTTCACTGATCTTGATAAAACCAAAGATTTCTTGGATTCGGGGGTTTGGTTACGAGAGGGGAAGGGTTTTACGGCACCCCTCTCGCCCGGTCCGTGAACCGGTCTCTACTCGATGTTCCGTGGGATTTTAAAGAATATTCAAAATTCAATTTATTCACAACATAGGGAGGTTGGGGATGGGTACCACATAAACAATAAGAACATGAGAGATATATCTAAGGTGGATGCTTGTGCTTGATGGTTTACATGAATGATGATGATGATGATAAATGGAATTATTACAAATATTTGCAAAGAAATGAGCAATTACAGAAATAATACAATAAACCCCGAAAATACAAATATTGTGGCCCAACAAACTGTTTTGCAAACTGGATTCCGAAATAGGGGTTGAGCGCTCAAAGACAGAGGCTTGAGCGCTCAAACCCCTCAAACCAGCTTGAGCGCTCAAGGTCCATGGATTGAGCGCTCAATCCAGTTCCAGGCTTCTGTGATTTTACTCTCTTTTCCACAGCTTCTCTTCTCATTCTTTACAAGATCAACACTGATCAAACGTTTTTCAAAGGAAATCAAACAAAATAGACGGATTGATCCTTTAAAGAATAGGAAGAGAGAAAAATCCCCATGGATTAATCAAGAAAATACTTTCGAAAAGAGGAATAAAAGAAAAATCCAGATTCCAAACACTTCAATAACGACACACACACACTATCAGCAAACCAGGTCATGATCCATCATCGAAACAAAGAAGTAAACAACAAAATGCCCAAGAACAGCTTGAGCGCTCAAGTTATTGACCTTGAGCGCTCAAGCCATGAACTGGCTTAGCAATTTCTGACTTAAAGAAAGGATGATCGATGATTCTCAGGACCTTAAACCTTTTGAACAAGAGTAGAGAAGGAAGATCCAGTCACTGTTTTGCATTTAAAATGGAATTTTACAAAAGTATTGATCTTTGATCATCATAACTTAGTCAACAAATGTTCATGCATGTGTTTCGGAAATAAATACAAGTCATTTTGAGAATCGCATGAACACGGATAGCTATTAAACAATGATCAAAGCCCGAAATAGTACAAAAGTTTGCAAAACAAAACTATTGAATCGGCTTGGGCTTGCGCTCAAGACCGGAGGCTTGAGCGCTCAACCCCTGTTACAACTGCAGATTTGAAAACTCTTTCTAAACCATTTTTAGACCTTTGTGAGTTCAATACAAGTACAAAGAACTTGATTGAACTCACTGGTCCTCCTCAGATGAACCAAAACAGTGAGTTCATCACATGTTTACTACCTTTGCGGAAATGCTTATGGTTTGAAGCTTGATTAAGGCTTGGCGATGGAAGATTGTGGATGATTTGGCTTATATTGTAGCCGAATTGGACAATGTATATGGTTGGTCGATGATCAAGAATAGAATTTATGGATTTGGATGAGCGGTTTTGCTAGTGGTTTTGATGGCAAAGGGTGGTTTTGTAGAGAGAGAGAGAGATGATCGATTTTTCTGGAGGTTTTGAGAGATGGAGTGTGGGAGTTGTTCACCTCTAAAACCGGGGGTGGAGGGTGGATTTTATAGAGTGAGTGGGAGGGAAGAGAGGAGAGAGAAGGAGTGGGTTTTGGTATTTTGGGGTATTTTGGGTGTATTTCTGGAGTTAGTGGGATGTATATACGTATAGAGATCGTAGCAGATCATCCCCAGACGCTCCCATGCAGAAAATCTCATGATTAGATATTCTGCAGGTTGCTGACTGGATCAGAGTTGAGCGCTCAAAGCCGTTGGCTTGAGCGCTCAAGGTGTTTTCTCCTGGTTGAGCGCTCAAGGCTCGGGGATTGAGCGCTCAGGGTGCTTGATGGCAGATTGTTGGCTTGGCTTGGTTCAACAGTGTTTGGTTTGGTTTGGGTTATTTTGGTTGCTGCTTGGTTAATTTGGTCAAGTTCAAGTCAAACTCACAAGTTCCAGGTAATCATGATTGGTCCGCTTCATCATTGGAAATGCTCGAGTGCATTTTGAATTCAAAATTGGGGTGTCTACAGGTCCTTGGTTTTCATTGGTGCGCCACTTAAAGTTCGGGTGATTCCTCCACTCTGGGTTGTAAGTGTTGGAGTAAGGAGAATTGGCCGAGTTCCTATTCTGGTTTTGAACATGGTTTAGAGCATTTACTTCAACTTGCTCTGTTCCGGAACTAGAACCATGCAGTACCTCTTTGAAAGCAGGTATTGTTGGGCAATCATCAGTTGAATGCCCTTGTGTGTCACAGATAACACACACTACCTCAACGGTTTTTGTCATCTCCAATTTCTCCAATTTTCGAGTAAGTTGGGCAACTCTCTGGGAAAGATCATCTTGCTCCCGCAAAATAAACTTCCCTGGACTCACTTGGCCGTGACTAACCACTTGGTTAGTCTTTTCATTTGGATCAGAGTAATCCCATGACTTAGTGCTTTCGGCCAAAAAGTCAAAATACTCAAGTACTTCTGCAGGTAACTTACTCAAAAATTCCCCATTGCACATCATGTCTATGAATTGACGAGTACGAGGAGAGATTCCCTCATAAAAGTAGGTGACTTTTTGGAAGTCATCGTAGCCATGATGTGGGACTACATTCAAAGAGTCCTTGTACCTCTCCCAACACTTGTGAAAAGGTTCATTTTCCTGTTCCTTAAAAGACTGGATCACCTTTTTCAAGGCGTTGGTTCTGTGCGTAGGAAAGAACTTAAGGAAGAACTCTTTTTTCATTTCATTCCAATCGGGTATTGATTGAGGTTTCAGTGAAATGAACCAGCCTTTTGCCTTTTCTTTCAACGAGAATGGAAAAAGTTTAAGACGCGCTGATTCTAATTGGGCCGGGTTGTTACACGCCGTTCCAATGACATCTTCAAATTCCCTCACATGTGTGTAAGGGTTTTCAGAATCTAGACCTAGAAAATGGGGCAACAAATTCAACATCCCCGGTTTAACCACAAACACATTAGCGTTGCCAGCAGTGGGTTCTGGTAACACTATACATGACGGAGTAGTTGCACGAGTTGGATTGAGATAGTCCCTCATCGTCCTCGCAGGAGGGACATTAGCAAGTTCTTGTTCAGCCATCTCAAAATAACTCACTAGCCTTTTAGTAGTTTCAGAACGAACCCAACGTTTTTTAGGATCTTGCACCCAACGACTAGCAGACATACACAACTAGACACAACATCAACAAACTATGGTTAAGGAACGGGTGATGAAATCCCGAGCCTTTTCTTTTTTTTTCTTTTTTTTTTTTTTTTTTTTTTTTTTTTTTTAGCACCTGCGAGCGCTGCAATAACAAACGTTAGTGAACAAAATAAATAATTAGGCGGTTGGACCGGCCATAAAAGAAAAAAATAAAAATAAAGAAAAGTAGGAGGGATTAACCTCCACACAAAAAGTATGTATATATAAATATAAATAGAGACAAAAAGTATATCGGAGGGGTTAACCTCCGCAGTTAGAAGTTAGCAGTTAGATAAAGAAAATAAAAAGGAGGGGTGAAAACCAACCTCAGAAGTTAGAAGTTAGTAGTCCAAAGTCCTCAGTCCACAGTCCTTTCAAATATGCCCTCTACAGAAATGTGTTTCACGGCAAATAACAAAAGACCTAAACCTACTCCTCAAAGTTTGTTTGAATTAATACTGTAAAAGTTTCCTACTGACCAATTTTTTTTTTTTTCAATTTTATGATTTTTTTTTTAATTTTAACCAAGTTAATTTTTTTTATTTTTTATTTTTTTTATAGAACACAAAAGAATTAAAAAGTGGAATACTTACAGTGATGTATAGAGCGATGCAGCTAAATGCTCCAAATTACACCGTTCCCCGGCAACGGCGCCAAAAACTTGCTTGCCTCCAAAAGTTGTATCTCAGAGTGCTAAACCCCAAGCGTAGGGCTACGTAGTCGAATGCAAGTATATACTCGGAAAGTCCGAGGTCGAACCACAGAGAACGGTTTTATGGAGTGAAGTGGCCTATCGATCTATGCAGTGTTTTTTAGCTGTAGGTAGCCAACCCTTTTGTTTCTTGATTTTTGGTAATTTTAAAAACTAGGATTTTCAACTTTAGACTAAAGATATGGATTTACTTGAAATTAAATTAAGAAGGCTCGGGCCAAGGTTCACACCACCTATAGTCTAAGTAAATTTATAAATCTCACAATTTAACGCGATCGAGCTACACGGTAATTGTGTACTCTCTCGGAAGATAATTCAATGAAATCATTTTTCTTCTTTTCAGTGTTTTGTTTAACCAAGGCTTGATCAAAAATTTGTTAAACCCTCAAAGTGACATCGATTTAAGCATTATGCGTGCCAATGTTTTTGTCGACGCAAAATCAAAAACATAACAACTTTGAGTTTTAAAACGATAGCTACAAGCCCGGGTTAAACATAAACAAACTTTGTTAGCACGGGTGTGAGAATTTTAAATCTACTTAGGCTATAGAGTGATGATCACCCTAGGCCGGGCCTTAACGACTACTCCTCCATAAAAGATGAGTGTGACAAGAAATTGATGAAAATTAAACTAAACATAATTCTTAAACCAAGAAATTGAGAAACAATTTCAGAGATGAGAAATTTAAAAGTACGAACTTGAAACTCGAAAATTAACACAACGGAAATAAATTACAAGATTTACCTAGCACAAATTCTTGAATTGAACTCTTCTTGAAAACTTGGAGATTGCAAATTCGAAAAACAGAAGAAGAAACTACAAGTAGAAAATAAAACAAAGGCACGAGAGAGATTGATTTTCTTCGGATTGGTATGCTCTTCCATCCCCCTAGCAAATGCATCAAATTGCTCTTTAATAAGCAGAGAAATTGGTGACCAGCTATCCAAGTAAGAAAGGAAAATGATCCATATGGTGGGCGCATGAGAGCTTGTGATGGAGATCAATGGCTGAGATTCAAGCGGGGGTGATCGGATGAACCAAGAGCCGACACATGAGACCACCAATTAATTCCTCCGCTGAGATGCACATGGTGGTGCATAATTGAAATTTCCAAGAGGATTCTGACAACGCAATTGGTATTGATGCTCCACTGGGAACCATTTGCATATTGATTCAGTTTGCGATGCTCTCGACTAATTTTCAAAACGGAGTCCGATTGGGGTGCATGAACAGTCGAATTTCTCCTTTTAATCCCGGGAATAAAATGGTATAGCTCATGTAATTTATGTACTTGGCATGTGTTTCGTAGGGCGAAACAAGATATCATCCGGACTCCGCAATTAAAACTTCATTTGCAATCCCCAGCCACCCACGTTAATTGCATCCACTTTCTGACTTTCTTTTCCTCCATGAAGTTATTGCCAAGTTGGTTGGAAAATTATCCAGTGTGGCGCGTCACACTTTCCCACAACATTGAATGCACCATTTTTATCCCGTTTTCTCCTGAAACACTCAAAACAAACCTTACGTGCAATATCTTATAAAAATTAATAACAAACATAATAATAAGATCAAACTCGAGGACTTAAGCCCACTAATATTTACATATTTGTGTGCTTATCACGTGGTGTGGCGGGGAATTCCTCCGTTGATCCCTCCGAGATGGGGCGTTTGAATTTCTTTCTCGGGATCTGCCAAGCTGGGAACGTTCCACACGCTCCACCTGGCTTGCCACCCTCGCGGGGGGAGGATTCTTCGGGGCGCCGGGTGGTTCTAGAGAAGGATCCCTCCCGGCCCCACTCTTTTGCGGTGTGTATAGATCTCTATCGTCCATGGATGATCTCGGTGGAGGTTTTTTCCTTGCTTTCCCACAGACGGCGCCAATTGTAAGAGGGGAAAAATTCACGAAGTTATTTCCTTGCTCTTATGAGATCAAATCCTCTTCTGATGGAGCGACTTCGATCCTGCAGCACGAGAAAACCGTTAGAGCACCCCTGCCTCTAGGCGGCAAAGGCCCTCCGATGGCTAAGTTAGTATTGACGAACTGGAGGACGAGTGAATCGAATGTGTAAGTATCAGTGTGGGTTTAAACATACCTCTAGTATTTATGAGTCATCTGCTTATATAGGCGATTAGTTTGCATTTACATTCCTTGTGGAATTCTTCTCTGTATGGAATCCTTCCAAGCTTAGGATTCTTCCTTATTCGGCAGCGTAGTCTGCATGATTCCGTATCCTTATTCGATAAGGATTCTTGCCAAGGTGGCCGCGTACTACTCGTTCAGAGCTTTACCCTACATGGGAGTTCGCTCCTTATTCAGTATGTTGACTGGCTTTCCATCTCTGAGTAAGATTGTGCTTATCTTCGCAAGCTCAACCGATTCTGGGAATATCTCCGAATATTCCCTCATTTCCTTATCCTTGCAATGTAAGTCTGTTGCTAGAGTTTATCTCACTTTGGGCCGTACCACCTGTGCCATCCGACGAGCGGGCTGATTTGGTTTATTACTGGATTACGGGTGTGGTGGTCGTCGGCGTATTACTCCGTGTCACGTCCCTCGTGCCTGTCACGTGGTAGCTCTGGACGAGCTAATATGTTCGTCTTCTGTAAACTTTGGAAAATACTCCACACACTATTCAATGTGGAAAAACACTGTTAATTGTCGAATAAAAATACTATTAACCGTGAAAAAACTATGTTAGTTGTCAAATATAAACTATTAATTGTGAAAAAACACTATTAATAGTCAAATAAAAATATTGTTAACTGTTAAAAAGCACCGTTAATTGCCAATTTTCACTTGTCAAAAGACTATTAATTGTCACTAAATCACTGTTAACTACAAATTTAGACAACACTTAGTATTGCTAATTATGAGAATACACTGTTATTTGTCAAATAAAAACAATGTTAATTGTGAAAAATACACCAGTAATTGTGAGAATGCATTATTGAGTGTCAAATAAAAATATTGTTAACTGTAAAAAAACGCTGTCAATTGTCATATAAAAATACTGTTAATTGCTAATTCGCACTTGTTAAAAGAGTGTTAATTGTCACTTTATCACTTTTTATTGCAAATATAGACAACACTTAGTATTGCTAATTGTAGGAATGGACTGTTAGTTGTCAAATAAAAACACTGTTAATTGTGAAAATGCACCGTTAATCGTGCGAATGGACTGTTAGTTGTCAAATAAAAACACTGCTAACTGTGAAAAAACACTGTTAATTACGAGAATGCACCGTTAATTGTCAAATAAAAATACTGTTAACTGCTAAAAAACAGTATTGACTGTGAGAATGCATTTTTAGTCGTCTAATAAAAATACAGTTCAATGTGAAAAACCACCATTAATTGTGAGAATGCACCGTCAATTGTCGAATAAAAATACTATTATTCGTGAAAAAACTATGTTAGTTGTCAAATATAAACTATTAATTGTGAAATAACGCTATTAATAGTCAAATAAAAATATTGTTAACTGTTAAAAAGCACCGTTAATTGCCAATTTGCACTTGCTAAAAGACTGTTAATTGTCGCTTGATCACTGTTAACTACAAATTTAGACAACACTTAGTATTGCTAATTGTGAGAATACACTGTTATTTGTCAAATAAAAACAATGTTAATTGTGAAAAATACACCAGTAATTGTGAGAATGCACTGTTGAGTGTCAAATAAAAATATTGTTAAATGTGAAAAAACGCTGTCAATTGTCATATAAAAATATTGTTAATTGCTAATTCGCACTTGTTAAAAGAGTGTTAATTGTCACTTTATCAATTTTAATTGCAAATACAAACAACACTTAGTATTGCTAATTGTGGGAATGGACTGTTAGTTGTCAAATAAAAACACTGTTAATTGTGAAAATGCACCGTTAATCGTGGGAATGGACTGTTAGTTGTCAAATAAAAACACTGTTAAGTGTGAAAAAGCATTGTTAATAACTAGAATGCACCGTTAATTGTCAAATAAAAATACTGTTAACTGCTAAAAAAACAGTATTGACTGTGAAAATGCATTTTTAGTCGTCTAATAAAAATACTGTTCAATGTGAAAAACCACCGTTAATTGTGAGAATGCACCGTTAATTGTCGAATAAAAATACTATTATTAGTCAAAAAACTATGTTAGTTTCCAAATATAAACTATTAATAGTGAAAAAACAGTATTAATAGTCAAATAAAAAGACTGTTAACTGTTAAAAAGCACCGTTAATTGCCAATTTGCACTTGCTAAAAGATTGTTAATTGTCACTTGATCACTGTTAACTACAAATTTAGACAACACTTAGTATTGCTAATTGTGAGAATACACTGTTATTTGTCAAATAAAAACAATGTTAATTGTGAAAAATACACCAATAATTGTGAGAATGCATTGTTGATTGTCAAATAAAAATATTGTCAACTGTGAAAAAACGCTGTCAATTGTCATATAAAAATACTGTTAATTGCTAATTCGCATTTGTTAAAAGAGTGTTAATTGTCACTTTATCACTTTTAATTGCAAATACAGACAACACTTAGTATTGCTAATTGTGGGTATGGACTGTTAGTTGTCAAATAAAAACACTGTTAATTGTGAAAAATCACCGTTAATTGTCAAATAAAAACACTGTTAACTGTGAAAAAACACCGTTAATTACGAGAATGCATCGTTAATGGTCAAATAAAAATACTGTTAACTGCAAAAAAACAGTATTGACTGTGAGAATGCATTGTTGGTCGTCTAATAAAAATACTATTCAATGTGAAAAAACACTGTTAATTGTTGAATAAAAATACTATTAACCGTGAAAAAATTATGTTAGTTGTCAAATATAAACTATTAATTGTGAGAAAACACTATTAGTATTAGTTGTTACTGTTAATTGCAAATTTAGACAACACTTAGTATTGCCAATTGAGGGAATGCAATGTTAGTTGTCAAATAAAAACACTGTTAATTGTAAAAAAAAAACACCGATAATTGTTAGAATGCACCATTTATTGTCAACTAAAAATACTATTAACTGTGAAAAACACAGTTAATTGTAAAATGTAAACTATTAACTGTGAAAAGGCACTGTTAATTGTTAAATAAAAATACTGTTAACTGTGAAAAAACACTGCGAATGGTCAAATTAAAATACCGCTAACGGTTAAAAAGCACTGTTAATTGCCAATTCGCACTTGTTAAAAGGCTGTTAATTGTCACTTTATCACTGTAAATTGAAAATTTAGACAACACATGTTAATTGTCACTTTATCACTGTTAACTGCAAATTCAGACAACACTTACCATTGCTAATTGTGGCAATACACTATTAGTTGTCAAATTAAAACACTGTTAGCTGCGAAAGAGCACGATTAATTGTGAGAATGCACCGTTAATTGTCAAATAAATATTGTTACCTTTGAAAAAAACTGTTAATTGTAAAATAAAAATACAGTTAATTGTGAAAAAGCACTGTTAACTGTGAGAATGCACGGTTAGTCGTCTAATAAAAATACTGTTAACTGTGAGAAAACACTGTTAATAGTTAAAAAAATCTTTTAATTGCCAATTCTCATTTGCTAAAAGACTGTTAAATATCATTTTATCACTGTTAGTTGCCAATTTAGACAACACTTAGTATTGCTAATTGAGGGAATGCAATGTTAGTTGTCAAATAAAAATACTGTTAATTGTAAAAAAAACACCGATAATTGTTAGAATGCACCATTTATTGTCAACTAAAAATACTATTAACTGTGAAAAACACAGTTAATTGTCAAATGTAAACTATTAACTGTGAAAAGGTACTGTTAATTGTTAAATAAAAATACTGTTAACAGTGAAAAACCACTGCGAGTGGACAAATTAAAATACGGCTAACTGTTAAAAAGCACTGATAATTGCCAATTCGCACTTGTTAAAAGGCTGTTAATTGTCACTTTATCACTGTAAATTGAAAATTTAGACAACACTTAGCATTGCTAATTGTGGGAATGCGCTGTTAGTTGTCAAATAAAAACACTGTTAATAGTGAAAAAGCACCGTTAATTGAGAGAATACACCGTTAATTGTCAAATAAAAACACTGTTCATTGTGAAAAACCACCGTTAATTACGAGAATGCACCGATAATTGTCAAATACTGTTAATTGATTAAAAAAAAACAGTATTGACTGTGAGAATGCATTGTTAGTCGTCTAATAAAAATATTGTTCAATGTGAAAAAACATTGTTAATTGTGAGAATGCACCGTTAATTGTCGAATAAAAATACTATTAACCGTGAAAAAACTATGTTAGTTGCCAAATATAAACTATTAATTGTGAAAAAACACTATTAATAGTCAAATAAAAATACTGTTAACTGTTAAAAAGCACCGTTAATTGCCAAAAGACTGTTAATTGTCACTTGATCACTGTTAACTACAAATTTAGACAACACTTAGTATTGCTAATTGTGAGAATACACTGTAATTTGTCAAATAAAAACAATGTTAATTGTGAAAAATACACTGGTAATTGTGAGAATGCACTGTTGATTGTCAAATAAAAATATTGTTAACTGTGAAAAAACGCTGTCAATTGTCATATAAAATACTGTTAATTGCTAATTTGCACTTGTTAAAAGAGTGTTAATTGTCACTTTTAATTGCAAATACAGACAACACTTAGTATTGCTAATTGAGGGAATGGACTGTTAGTTGTCAAATAAAAACACTGTTAACTGTGAAAAAGTACCGTTAATTACGAGAATGCATCATTAATTGTCAAATAAAAATACTGTTAACTGCTAAAAAAATAGTATTGACTGTGAGAATGCATTGTTAGTCGTCTAATAAAAATATTATTCAATGTGAAAAAACACTGTTAATTGTCGAATAGAAATACTATTAACCGTGAAAAAACTATGTTAGTTGTCAAATATAAACTATTAATTGTGAAGAAACACTATTAATATTAGTAGTCACTGTTAATTGCAAATTTAGACAACACTTAGTATGGCCATTTGAGGGAATGCAATGTTAGATGTCAAATAAAAACACTGTTAATTGTAAAAAAAAACACCAATAATTGTTAGAATGCACCATTTATTGTCAACTAAAAATACTATTAACTGTGAAAAACACAGTTAATTGTCAAATGTAAACTATTAACTGTGAAAAGGCACTGTTAATTGTTAAATAAAAATATTGTTAACTGTGAAAAAACACTGCGAATGGTCAAATTAAAATACCGCTAACTGTTAAAAAGCACTGTTAATTGCCAATTCACACTTGTTAAACTTTATAACTGTAAATTGAAAATTTAGACAACACTTAGCATTGCTAATTGTGGGAATGCGCTGTTAGTTGTCAAATAAAAATACTGTTAATAGTGACAAAAGCACCGTTAATTGAGAGAATACACCGTTAATTGTCAAATATAGACAACACTTAGTATTGCTAATTGTGAGAATGGACTGTTAGTTGTCAAATAAAAACATTGTTAATTGTGAAAAATCACCGTTAATTGTGTTAATGCACCATTTATTGTCAAATAAAAATACTGTTAATTGTGATAAAAAAAACGAAGTTAATTATAAAAAAAAAATAAAGTTAAATGTGAAAAAATACTATAAATTGTCAAATAAAAATATTTTTAACTGTGAAAAAATACTGTTAATAGTCAAATAAAAAAATACTATTGACTATTAAAAAACAATATTAATTGTGATAATGCACTATTAATTGTCGAATAAAAATATTGTTAAATGTGAAAAACCACTGTTAATTGTGAAAAGGCACCGTTAACGAACAAATAAAAATACTATTAAACGAGAAAAAGCTATGTTAGTTGTCAAATGTAAACTTTTAACTGTGAAAAAGCAATGTTAATAGTTTAATATAGGTACTATTAACGGTGAAAAAACATTGTTAATGTTAAAATTAAAATACTCCTAACTGTTAAAAAGCATTGTAATTGTCAATTCGCACTTGCTAAAACAATGTTAATTGTCACTTTATCACTGTTAATTGCAAATTCAGACAACACTTAGCATTGCTAATTGTGGCAATACATTGTTAGTTGTCAAATTAAAACAATGTTAGTTGCGAAAGAACATGATTAATTGTGAGAATGCACCATTAATTGTCAAATAAATACTGTTAACTTTGAAAAAAACTGTTAATTATAAAATAAAAATACAGTTAACTGTGAAAAAGCACTGTTAACTGTAAGAATGCACGGTTAGTCGTCTAATAAAAATACTGTTAACTGTGAAAAAACACTGTTAATAGTTAAAAAAACACTTTTAATTGCCAATTCTCACTTGCTAAAAGACTGTTAAATATCATTTTATCACTGTTAATTGCAAATTTAGACAACACTTAGTATTGCTAATTGAGGGAATGCAATGTTAGTTGTCAAATAAAAAACACTGTTAATTGTAAAAAAAACACCGATTATTGTTAGAATGCACCATTTATTGTCAACTAAAAATACTATTAACTGTGAAAAACACAATTAATTGTCAAATGTAAACTATTAACTGTGAAAAGGCACTGTTAATTGTTAAATGAAAATACTGTTAACTGTGAAAAACACTGCGAATGGTCAAATTAAAATACCGCTAACTGTTAATTGCCAATTCGCACTTGTTAAAAGGCTGTTAATTCTCACTTTATCATTGTGAATTGAAAATTTAGACAACACTTAGCATTGCTAATTGTCGGAATGCGCTGCTAGTTGTCAAATAAAAAACACTGTTAATAGTGAAAAAGCACCGTTAATTGAGAGAATACACCGTTAATTGTCAAATAAAAACACTGTTAACTGTTAAAAAACACCGTTAATTACGAGAATGCACTGTTAATTGTCAAATAAAAATACTGTTAACTGCTAAAAAAAGAGTGTTAATTGTCACTTTATCACTTTTAATTGCAAATAGAAACTGTTACCCAAAAGGCAACCTAGAGGGGGGGTGAATAGTGTTGCCTACAATAATGCTCAAATAAAATATATTACAAATTTATAGAGAAAACAAATAAATAATTAATTTGCACAACAGAAAAATAAATGAGATAAGGGAAAGAGATATCACACAGAGATGTATAGTGGTTCGGTCCGAGCTTTGTCCACTGCTCAGCCTAGTCCACTGGCCTAAGGAGTCACTGTTTTACTAATCAAACAACCAGCTTTTGGTGCCGATTAAACCTTACAACCGCAACACTAACTTTCCCGAGGAGTTAGCCGAACCGCTAGAGTTTATCTCCCAAACTCTAAAAACACCCGCAGAACAAAACCTAGTTCTGTAGTAGCTCACTGAGAATTTTTTTTTCTAACTCTCAATACAACATGAATAAGAATTTGTGGTGTGGAAAAAAGAAATCTCTCTCAAAGAGTGGATACACAACTTTGCTCTTAAAGCTCTCAAAGATAATATGAAAATAGAGTGCAGAGAAGTGAGGAGAATATTGCTCTGTGCGTATATGAAATTGCTCTGATGTAGCTTGGTGGTGAAACACGACAGAAGATGCTTCAATTTATAGGCTGAAGATTTTTGACTGTTTGAAACAATTCCATTGAAAGAAAATCTTCTAGCAATCAATCAGTTTGATATCAATATCAATATCAATATCAGAACGTTGGAAAAAATCCCGCAACCAATTCCCTTTCTTCTGTCCAAGTAAAATCTTCACAAATGCACAAAAATCACGAGCAGAAAAGAAACCTTCCAATTGCAACGTCCGTGTGGCTCAATAGGAAATAAAAGAAAGTCAACAATGGCAGGAACCTTTCAGATTTGGAATAGTAAATGATTTGCAACGTCAAGTCTTGTATGGGAATAGGAAATGATCCTGTGTGGTCGACACATGAGATGTAGCAAATGATCTGAACGTGAAAATTGATTTGTGATAGAGGACCTCAATCATTTGAGGTGAGAAATGATTGAGTACATGCAAAACATGTATTACATAAATGGACCAAAGACAAGAATTGATTATATACTATATATGTTTTATATGGACCAAGATTCAAAGAGATTGTGGACCAAAGATTGATATGTTTTTCTATATTTATTTATGGGCCACGTAAGGAATGATAGTAGAACAATAAGAAAAACTCTTTTGTACACATGAACTAATTTGGTACCGAAAAGGAATATTTCCGTTAACAAAAAATCTTCTGCAACTATGATCTTCAATATTAACATTGAGGAAAAATTTGGCTGAAGATTTGCAACGTTCAAAAGCCTTAATTGGTTCACCAATTTGGAAATCTGTCAATTGCCCGAATTCATGGAAATATGCTACTGGAAAATATGAAATGGGCTACACTTCTCGTAAAGCATTGTGGGGCCAAGAGCTAAATTTGGAAAGACAATTTCAAGGCTATTTAAGAAGGGTTCTGGCCAATGAAAATTGGACTAATATTAAAAGAGATTATACAAGCCTTTAACAAAAGTAATATAATATGGTATTGTCCAAAAAACTAGCTGCTAGAATTGAAAATAGATAATGTAACGTCAAACATGAGATTTTATAAAAATCAAAAAATCAATTTTTAACACTGATTTTTAAGAAATCATTTTTGTCATAAAAATCAATCAAAATCAATTATTTCTAACAGAAACAACACTTAGTATTGCTAATTGTGGGAATGGATTGTTAGTTGTCAAATAAAAACACTGTTAATAGTGAAAAATCACCGTTAATTGAGAGAATACACCGTTAATTGTCAAATAAGAACATTGTTAACTGTGAAAAAGCACCGTTAATTACAAGAATGCATCGTTAATTGTCAAATAAAAATACTATTAACTACTAAAAAAACAGTATTGACTGTGAGAATGCATTGTTCGTCGTCTAATAAAAATACTATTCAATGTGAAAAACCACTGTTAATTGTCAAATAAAAATACTATTAACCGTGAAAAAATTATGTTAGTTGTCAAATATAAAGTATTAATTGTGAAAAAACACTATTAATAGTCAAATAAAAAGATTGTTAACTGTTAAAAAGCACTGTTAATTGCCAATTTGCACTTGCTAAAAGACTGTTAATTGTCACTTGATCATTGTTAACTACAAATTTAGACAACACTTAGTATTGCTAATTGTGAGAATACACTGTTATTTGTCAAATAAAAACACTGTTAATTGTGAAAAATACACCGGTAATTGTGAGAATGCACTGCTGATTGTCAAATAAAAATATTGTTAATTGTGAAAAAACACTGTCAATTGTCATATAAAAATACTATTAATTGCTAATTCGCAATTGTTGAAAGAGTGTTAATTGTCACTTTATCACTTTTAATTGCAAATATAGACAACACTTAGTATTGCTAATTGTGGGAATGGACTGTTAGTTGTCAAATAAAAACACTGTTAATTGTGAAAAATCACCGTTAATTGTGTTAATGCACCATTTGTTGTCAAATAAAAATACAGTTATTTGTGGAAAAAAACGAAGTTAATTATCAAACAAAAATAAAGTTAAATGTGAAAAATACTATAAATTGTCAAATAAAAATATTTTTAACTGTGAAAAAATACTGTTAATAGTCAAATAAAAAAATACCCTAAACCCTAAACCCTAAAACCAAAGATCTACCATCAAACCTCCATATATTCATCATCTAGACATGGAATTTTCGTGGGTAACCTTGAAGGAGTAAAGACTTGGTGAAATTTGGGTTTGAGACACCTCGATTTTGCTCAAAACTTGTTGGAAGTCCAAATACTTTGAGGTAGGGGAATCTTCTTTCTTCTCTAAGTGTTTTATGAGTGGGTTGTTGCATATACTCCTTGTATTGTATCCATTTCCATGTGTAATGAGAGATTTATTGAAAACCCATTTTCCTTCTAGTCATGTTTGGTTTGATCTGTGAAATTGATCATTGTTCCCATGAAGTTGTTAAAGAATCAGTGATAATCTCTTGTTCTCTAGTGTACTATAGTTGTTTGTACCATAGATTGTTTGGAACCTTGTTTCGTTGAGTTTGGTGGAGAGCCATCCGAAACCTGTCATCAACCATCAAATTTTTCGTGTTCAGCTTGGGAAT
This sequence comes from Vaccinium myrtillus, assembly GCA_016920895.1. Taxonomy (NCBI): domain Eukaryota; kingdom Viridiplantae; phylum Streptophyta; class Magnoliopsida; order Ericales; family Ericaceae; genus Vaccinium; species Vaccinium myrtillus. Next base: position 40,863,310 of record CM029270.1, on the reverse strand, counting down.
TGATACACCAAAAAAGGTGTATCAATACACTTGCTCTTTGGATTTTGCACATTGGGTATTGATACACCAACAAAGGTGTATCAATACACCTGTACACTGGAACTCTGCTGCTTGGGTTTTGATACACCTGAAATGGTGTATCAATACACCTGTCTACTGTCCCTTAATGCCTCGTTCTCTTCTCCTTTAGTCTTTGACAAGTCTTAACTTTTCCTCCAATGCTTAGAAACGTATGATTACTTTTAGAAAAACTTGTCTTAAACTCTATTGGTGAATTATAGGCCCGTTTCGTTAATTGTTTTGAATGCTTTTGGTACACGGTTGAGACTACTCGTGGGATGCATTACACTTGCTTTTTGTCTTGGCTATAAAAGGGGCTGTTCCACAGCCATTTGACACACACCGAAAAAAAACATTTCACTATAGAAATTCAGAGAGCAAGAAAAGGGTCGATTGTGTTTTGCATTTCCGGTCTTTTCCCGTGCAAAGAAGATAGAGACAGAGGCTGTATTCTGGGTTGTTTTATCCTGGAGGCGACGTGGCTACAACTGCTTGCACAGAGAGGGCGGAGCCGCAAAACGTCTTAAAGAGAGCGACCTAGTCCGCGACTCAACCCAAAACAGCAGCCAACTTTCTGTGGTATTTCTGTTCACTTATTACAGATTCTGAGGTAAACGGTTCCATTATTTTTAAAGTATTTTCAACAATTTTAAGATGTTTTTATCCGCAATGGAATTCAAGATGCCGGCGCGACCGCGCCATGAGGCTGCACATCACGGTGCTGTGCATTGGGGTGCACAGCACCCCCCAGGTATCCATCTCCGACGAGCCTTATCTCCGGCGATCCAAACTTCAATCAGTCCTATCTCCGGCGAATCCCATCTTTTCTCGTAGAAGTGAGTCGACTCGAAATCGAATTCGCGTTTGTGAAGTTTAAGCATTGTAATTTCAACTGTGTCTTGGTTTTCAATAAACTTATTCATTGCTCGATTTCTATTTGAAATGACTATTGTTGTTTGTATCTTGTAAAGAAATGAGTTTATTATTGCATGTTTTCTAAATCATCGGATTGTGTTGGGGTATTGCTAATCCCGAATACTACATAGAAGACGAAAGCAGTGGGTGGAATCGTTTTGGGATGGGGGAGTGGAGGACCGACACCCCCTTTTCTCCTCCCTTAATACAAAAATCAGATCTAAGATAAGAATTCCTTTTGTCGAAAAAGTGTTGTCAATACAGAAATTAAAACCCCATATGAAAAATTGAAAGAACATCAAAGAAACTGGAAACATGATGGGATTTCGGGGAGAGAGAGTGTGAGGTGACGAGAGAACCAATCATATTTCGTTGTAATCTCGGCCATTCGCCGGAGACGAGACTCACCGGAGATGGAGGTGAGGGGCAAGGAGGTATTGGGAGGGGGAAAGGGAGAGAGAGGGGCTGGGTGAATAATTTTAGGGTGTGGGCATGTTTTGGGATACGGAAGTTGTCTTATTAAAGTTTAATCTCAGCCCTTGATTTCGAGGGCTGAGATGGAGTGTCATTTTTTGTGTTTTGTTGTGTTCTCGGAACCAGCTCGTATTATTAATTATTATCTCATTTCTCCGTACAATCATTCCAAAAAACCAAACTCAAAATCTAAGAGCATCTCCACTCCTTTTCCAAATCCTACATCAAACTCAAATTTGAGTAAAAACTACTAAAAACTCCACTTCACTCCTTCACCAAATCATTTTCCAAATTTGATATTACCCAAATTCTTTACCAAATTTAGTGAGAACCAAATCCATCATCAAATTTTTCAGGTCATTTTCCCCCCTCAAATTTACAATAATGCCATTAATGAAACTTTTACTCAAATTTATGCCTAGATTTTCTTTTGCCTATTGGAATGCTCCATACCAAATCAAGTTTTTATTTAAATTTGGGTAAAAATTTGAGTAAGAGGTGGAGATGGGGAACAACTCCAACACATGCTCTTTTCTTTAAAATGAAGAGTATCCTCCAACTCAAATCCTTTTTTCTCAAAAGTTGTGCTGTTTGGAGGGACCCATCCACCTTTTTATCACATCCACTCTTTAAATTTAATTTTGGCTCTTTATTGGAGTTGCGTAAGCCAAACAAGTGTATCCTCAGTCCAAAACCCTAGGGCCTTCGTATCCTCCAACTCAAATCCCACATGCCCATGTCCCACCCGCAACTTCAACGAAAGTTTTCGTCATACGGCTAAAAAAGGATCTCGGACTACTGTGTGTACTCTCTCTCTCTCTCTCTCTCTGGATAAAAGTACAGATACAGACGGCATTAGAGAGGGGGAGGAGAGAAGGGCACCGGTGGCCAAGAGTGTAAATTGCGAAAAGGGAAGAGGGAATATTGGGAGAGAGTGGAGATTTGTTCTGGGGTTGCGGGTGTTTTGGTTGTGGGGGCGAAGAGGGCAGAATCGCGTTTGATAGATCGTGCTTGGAATCTTTGAATCACACAATTTGGTTCTGAGGGCCAAACTATTTGCGTGCTTCGTACGGTCTATCCCACGCTAATCTGCAAACTCCACCCCCCCGTACTTCTCTCTCTCCACCCCAACTTCTTCTTCTCTCCCTCCTGCCGATGTACTGCAGTTTGTTTTCAACAGAAAGCCACAGGCAGCACAACAGTACTACCGCCGACTGACTCAATCCAGCCTCTATCTGTTGTCTAATATATTTTTTTCTTTTGCTAGAATATTTGTTCACTCTTTCACATGCTTTAATTAATTGACTGTGACCAGTCCTCTGGTGTTTTGCTGTATTTAAACTCAGTATTCGTAGTATACATATATTTACACAGCATAATTAAAGGCTAGTAATGGATGACGAGGATAGGGTTTCAGGAAGCAGAAATCTTGTGGAGGAGGGGGAGGAGGTGCGGCGACTGGCTTACTGGCTGGACGCCTGTGAGGAGATATCCTGCGTTTCAACTGACGATGTTGTGGATTTTGGCACTGCTTCTGCCGTTCCAGAGCCCGTGGCTGATACCTCCAATCATGACGCCAGTCCTGATCCTTGTTTCTTCCAAGGATTCAATTGGATTCTTGACAGTACTACGAGTGTTGCTGGTCGGACTACAGTCCTCGACAACCACGGCTGCAGTAGAAGTGTAATAGTCGACAATGGGGTTCCTGTTGGATTGTGCCCATTTGAGAGAGGGGACAAAGAGCCTGCGTCTTTTCCAGTGCTTCCGGCATGTCAAAATTCTGTTTACCCCAGTGGTTCGATGGGGAAATTAGATAACGCTTATCATAATGACTACGGTAACAACAAGGGCAACAACAAGAATGATGAAACCAACAACGGTGGCAACAAGAAGAATCATGAAACCAATAACGACGGCAACAACAAGAAATCGTTGGCCCATCCTCCTGAGAGGAATGGAGTACCCACAATTGAAAGTGGGGCTATAGGGTATGATGGTCATGGCAGTGAAGGAAGGTCCAACAAAAGATTACGCACCAGTGATTGCTATTACAAGAATGAAAGGCACCTTCACAGCAGAGGGCAATACCACCACCACCACGTTAGAGAGAGGGAGAGGGAGAGGGAGAGACCTTCAGGAAGGAAGAGGCCTCACGATTTGGAGGATATTGACGGAAGGGGCAGGGATCCGATCAGGAGAAAAGAACGCTACGGCACTGGTAAGGACTGTAGAGACAGAGAATGGAGGGAAAGCAGCAGGGGCTACTGGGAGAGAGATGGCCCTGGTTCTAATGAAGTGATTTTTCGCTTGGGTAATTGGGAAGCTGAAAGAAATAAAGAGCGGAAGGCACCACCTCAGGAAGCTGAGAAAAACCAGGATTTCCATGTGAAGGTAGAGAAGAAACCTCAAGAGGCCAAGGAGAAACTTCCTGAGGAACAAGCTCGTCGATACCAATTGGAGGTTCTCCAACAGGCTAAGCAGAAAAATACAATAGCTTTTCTTGAAACAGGGGCAGGGAAGACTCTAATTGCTGTTCTTCTAATCCGAAGCGTGTGCAGTGATTTGCAAAGAGAAAACAAGAAAATGTTGGCTGTATTTTTGGTTCCTAAAGTCCCTCTTGTTTATCAGGTAATGCCCTCCTCAGCTTTGCCACTGTTGTAAATACTTGAGTCATATATGTATATTGCATGTGCAGGCAGATTACTTGTAACTCAAAACCACTGACACTCCTAACTGCTTGTCATATCCTTGTCGGACACTCCGGGGACACACGACACACCGGGCACGCACAGACACATGGCATGTCCTATAAATCTTATTTTTTTAGTGGGAACATTTTAATCAGGTGACACACCGAGGACACATCAAGGACACCCATGTCTCAATTTGGATATGGATGGGAATTGGACATGGATCAATTTACAGTATTGAAAGCTTATTTAAAAATTTATATATTTCTTTTTTTTTTTGATTGTATCTACAAACCTTTTTATTCGATTCGGGTTGCTAACTCAATGGTAGAGTACTCGGCTTTTAAGTGCGGCTAGGATCTTCTACACATTTCGATGAAGAAAGGAATTCGTCTATACCATCGGTAAAGTTTGAAAGACCACGACTGATCCTGAAGAGGAATGAATGGAAAAAACAGCATGTCGTATTAATGGAGAATTTTTAGAATATTTCATTCTTATTGGACCGGTACAAAAAAACTTTTTTGAATTCTTGAAACGGAACAAAAGAAATTCCATTTTAAGTTAGGTTAAATGAATAAATGGATAGAGCCCTATGGCTTCAATTTTTTCTAGGGAAAGAAAAAGAAACGAGCTTTAGTTCTTAATTTGAATGATTCCCCGTTCTAACTATAGGTTAAAAGTAGATCGTATCTACAGAACAGAGAGTTTCCAAAAATATGAGGGAAAATTACGAATAGATGAATTATGACCAAATAAAATCCTCGTTCAACAAGTAATATTTAAAAGGAAACAACAAGAATTGTAAGGATACTATTAGTTTTGGTTATTTCAAGATGGAATCTTCATATGGTTAACAATTAAATATCTTACTATATACACACAAATTCTTTTGTGTCCCTGTGTGTCCGTGTCCCCATTTATTTAGAATTGTCGTGTCTTGTGTCTGCGCCTGTATCCGTGCTTCTTAGCGTGTGTCATAAATGTGGTGGATCCAGATAATTTTTTTTTTGTTATGGCAAGGTTGAGCCTTCTTAAATTTATTTCTACACCAGTAATTTGTATGAGCAAATGAAATGCTATATTATTTATTCTGGAATTTTAGTGCATTGGATTTTTTGTTTCATAGCAACTGATGTCAAATAGACAATTGTAAGTGTTCCTTTTTAGTGACTCCAAATTTTGTTAGACAATCGCTTCTTTCCGTTAGATTTTTCCTTGGCGGACTTCTTGTCCCCCTTTCTCTTGGATCCTATATATTGATATCATTAAATAGTGTTTTTGTACAAAAGGATAAAAAGATAGAAATTTAAACTGTAAGTATATGACATGTTGATGTTAGATAGCTTGATATACATTGTTGATTGTTGGGAAAATTTCTTAACAGCTTAAGCTTTTGGGACAATTGGTAACTTAATGTGGTATTAGAGCTCTGGTTGCTTGAGGTCTTGGATTCAAGTCCCCCTGTTTGCATTTGTACCCCGTTTGCATTATGCTTCTCCCATTCGTATTCTAGTATGCTTGATCTCTAAAAATTTGCATCTTCACGTGTAAGACAGGGTTGCACGTGAGGGAGGGTGTTACATAACTTGATATACATTGTTGGACCCATTTCCTAATAACTTAAGCTTTTGGGACAATTGGTAACTTAACACTTGATATTTGGTATTATTTGCTATATGTTGAATGCTTTATAGTGATATCTCTACAAACAGCTACTGAAAAAATTGATTACAGGGGATGTACATTTGGATCATAATTTTAACATTCTATGTTAGTTTAAAATTTTATAAAATACTGTAATGTTTTTTCTTTGAAATTACACATAGTGTTGGTTGAGAATCACTTCCCACCACATGAAATAATAGTGCATTCAGACTAAATGTACTTGTAGAATGCGTGGAGGAGCAAGGATAGGAGGAAAAACACCTTGTTGGAAATCATGTTTCCCAATAAATTTATTGTAGTTCATAAAAAAATAAGACCATAGTTATCATTGCATCATGTTGCAAGAAATTGCATACAAATGTTGCCACATTCATTGTCTTGAATTTCTTACCATGGGTCGTTCTTTTGTTCTTGTGCCATATTTTTCATCTTACCCTTTGAAGGTTGTTTAAAATCTGTGCATACAGCTTGTTATTTTCCTGGTGCTAACTATATGCTTAATGCTGAATATTTGGTGATGCCTTTATACTGAAAATTACTCAACTTGCAGCAAGCAGAAGTTATTCGTGAGCAAACAAACTACCAAGTAGGCCATTATTGTGGTGAAATGGGCCAGGATTTTTGGGATGCACGGAGGTGGCAGCGTGAGTTTGAAACAAAGCAGGTTTTGCTTCAATGTAGTTTCTCTCCTTGTTCTATTTATTTTCATCTTGTTTTTATCATTAGTTAACCAGTGGTCTGCCACAATTGTCTCTTTGCGGGTAACTAATCAAATGCCACATTATATACTTCAAAAGGTCAATGGTTTGTGCATGTTATTATAAGATGATTTTGCTTATATGTTCATTATTCTCGCAATTGATTGACTATGCCTCTAGCTTCTGTACGGTTGTTAATCATGTTTCTAGCTTCCATCATGACTGTAAGATTTTGTGTGGAAGCCCTATTTGCTACTTATCTTGTGATGCCTTTTATTTTTTTTTGTCAGTGATGTTCTAAAGGAAAAATCACTGAATAATAGGAGATAAAACTAGTGTTCTAAAAGGAACTAAACTACTTGACCTCAACTCACACTTGGCATGCTAAAAGCTTGTGCGACTTTGGTTTGTTGTGTAATCCAGGCAAGCTTGAATACATTCTGAAGAAGCTTGTTAATTTTCTAAGCTCGTCATGATCTCTACTTTATAAGCTTTGTAGAATTGGGCGCTAGTATGCCACAGTTGTATGGATCTAGTCGAGCTTGGTTCATGATCAGCTTTTTCTCCTTTGAGATCGAGTTGAAAGATTGACCAGTCAATTTGTCAAAACATTTTGCAACTGGTTAAGTTTCTAAGGCAAGTTTGAACAACAGACTTCTGCTCATCTCTAACTCTTTTGTAGCCCTAAATGCAATCATGTTGCGATAAAGCTCTTTTTTTTTTTTTTTATCGGCTGCGATAAAGAACATTGGAAACAACGTTTCCTCCTGTTCCCCTTGTTACTTGAAAGTTACTCAACTGTGCTTTGTTTTCTACACAAATAAATATATTCGTTGGGTATCCAATATGCATCCTGTAAACTGTACTTTTACACTACAAATGCTTTTATCTTTTATATTACAATAGCCATGAGTCTTATTCCTTTTTCTTTTTGTTAGGAATAAATGTGACTAGAAGTTCACAACTTTTGAAGAAAGCACTGACAGAAACTTCATAAAATTAGAAAGAACAGATGGGATTAATAGGTATAAATCCACCTGGCTTCTATGTTGTCTCAGCTGAGTTTTTTTTTTTTTTTTTTTAAAGTAAAAAATGTACACTGTTTCATATGGGCTAAGAATTGGGTACACTTGTTCTCAAGTATCTAAAGCATGGCTAATTTTTGGATGCATGGATTTGTGTGACCTTTTTCGAGGCTTGGATGACAAGTGTTTGTGTCTAACACTTGCACCACTCTTAGAAACAGACACAACGTTCTCAAAGTGTGCGTCCCTCTTTGGATCTGAATTACATTCTGCGTTTATATTGTCTTTTTGCACAAACATGTTGGCAAATTTTGAACTAATCCTCCATCACTAGAACTTCATTTTTAGTGGAAGGCCTAGTGCCAATGAAGCACACGTACAGTTGTTGAATAACATGCATGGCTGATACAATGATACTGGTAGATAGCTTGGTCTTGGTATACATTGTTGGGCCCATTTCCTAATAGCTTAAGCTTTTGGGAGAGTCGGTAACATAACATGGTGTCAGAGCTCTGGTTACGAGTGATCTTGGCTTCAAGTCTCTCTGTTTGCGTTTGTTCTCCGTTTGCATTCTGTTTCTCCCATTCGTATTCTGTTCTGCTCTATCTCTGAAAATTTGCATCTCCATGTGCAAGACGGAGTTGCACGTGAGGGAGGGTGTCAAATAGGTTGATATGAATTTTGGGCTCATTTCCTTACAGCTTAAGCTTTTGGGAGAGCCGGTAACTTAACAGATACACCAAAAATTTAGAAAATATGGTACTGAAATGGCGAGGATGGTTTGCTAGAGAAAAAAGTTTACAACTACTAGCTTTTGTTATGCATAAGAAAAAGCCAAAAGAAAGTGTGCATTTATGTCCAGTATTTGTTCTTGGATTATGTGTGCAATTCACTCCAGTAGCTGGTTCTACCGTACAAACCTTACTTATGGGTCTTTACTGTTTGCAATCTGCATGTTTAACTTGTTGGTTGCTTTGGGAATACTTCATCTTGGCTGATTTGTTTACTTTTTGATTTGGTCATAGTACAACTATTCCTTGGAATGTTAGTTCTTTTTTGTCATGCTGCGGGTTATTGGGTTCATTTTTTATTCAAGGCAAACAAGGTTACGCAGTCTATGAGCACTTATTATTGATCCTTAATATTCTTTTATCCCTAATGCTGGGTAGTTCTTACTCTCAAATACGGCCAATCTTTGCTCCCATTGCAGGTTTTAGTGATGACTGCTCAAATACTTTTGAACATTCTGAGACACAGCATAATAAAGATGGAAGCTATTAATCTACTCATTCTGGATGAATGCCATCATGCTGTGAAGAAACATCCATATTCTCTAGTGATGTCAGAGTTCTATCACACAACACCTAAGGACAAGAGGCCATCTGTGTTTGGAATGACTGCTTCTCCTGTTAACTTAAAGGGTATTGTTCATTCTGTTCCTAGGAATTTATGGTTCTCTTTAAACTGCGAGTTCTCTTAAAGAGGTGTGCTTCTATAAAAAAGAAAAATAATTAGCAGTACCATTTTCGATGAAATTTCAAGCCACAATGCATTTTTGTTGCATTAATGTGCTAAGGATATAAATGCAGGTGTGTCCAGCCAGGTGGATTGTGCCATAAAGATCCGTAATCTTGAAACTAAACTAGATGCTGTAGTTTGTACAATAAAAGACCGCAAGGAACTAGAGAAGCACGTGCCAATGCCCTCGGAAATTGTTGTGGAGTATGACAAAGCTGCTAGCTTATGGTCCTTACATGAACAAATAAAACAAATGGAGTTAGCAGTTGAAGAAGCTGCTCAATCAAGTTCTAGGAGAAGTAAATGGCAATTTATGGGAGCAAGGGATGCTGGAGCCAAGGAAGAGCTGCGGCAGGTTTATGGTGTCTCTGAAAGAACAGAAAGTGATGGTGCTGCTAATCTAATCCAAAAGTTGAGGGCTATTAACTATGCTCTTGGTGAACTGGGACAATGGTGTGCTTTCAAGGTGCTGCATATTCTTGGATCTGTTCTTGCGCACATGGTTTTAACTGATAGTTATCTGGGTGGATTTATTAACTGAGCATTATTATTATTTTTCCAGGTTGCTCAATCATTCTTGACTGCGTTACAAAATGATGAGAGGGCAAACTACCAGCTTGATGTCAAGTTTCAAGAATCATACTTGAGCAAAGTTGTCACTCTCTTACAATGTCAATTATCAGAAGGAGCCTATTCAGAGAATAACTTAAAAAGGGCAGCCGCAGATCATGGTGTTACTCGAGAAGGGTGTGACCTTGAAATAGAGGAGGGGGAGCTTCCTGACAGTTTTGGTGAGTGTTTCTATCCCGTGTTTTAGCAAGTGGAATAAAATGATTTTGGATTCTTGATGATCAGTACGCTACACTGCAAATGTTCAGTTTTCCAAGTTGATTGAAAATTTTCTTTAGTTACTCTTTGTGCATTACAAAAGTGTGACAACAAAAGCACATAGGACTAAGTGTCACAAGTCTAAAATGTAACATCATATGTCATCCAGACAAGCACATAGGACTATGTGTTATAGTTTAGAAGAAAACGAATGCTGCCAATATCCAATGTCCTGGAAATGTTGGATCTCAAAGGTCAAACCATTTGTTGTTAATACACAATCCAGGATGGGTCTTTACTTCATTTGTTATGGTTTAATTTTTAAGGTCTCATTTTGCTCCTCTATTGGGATTTGGGAATAGCATTTTTTCCCACAAGAATGCCATCTTATGCCACCTCTCTGAGGCAAACTTCAAGTCAAAGCCAGACATTCTTGAAGCTTGTTACCCATCTGACGGGTTTCATCTGACCGTTGGTCCCAAACCCATTGGCGAGTTGAGAGTGGCTTCTATTTGTTTCTATTGATTATTGAATTAGTAATTGCATTCTGTGGTACCTATTTAACCATGTCAATCCCTATGCGAGTCCGGTAGTCCTTCTTCCTGTCATTTAAGTAATAGTGCATTCATGCCTTTATTTATCTGTTGGCAATGGAAGAAGATGACGATCTCACCCGAAGGAGTGCGGCTTACTGAAATACATTGCCACTTCTCCATGCCCCTGCCAAAAAGGTGGGGAAAATGGCTCAGGATTTTTGGATTTTGCCTGCTCAGTGTTTACAAGTGGGTGGCGGTTGAATTTCTTCTATGGTTGTAAGATACCAGTACGAGTTTAACCTACATGTCCAGTTGAACAACAAGGTAGAAATCTTTGCACACGAAAATAGCAATATACCAACCTCTGAAAAATATCTAGCAGTTGGAGAAGCTGCATTTATCAACTTCAATTAGAGTAATTGAAGATTGTGTGACGCTTATGGCTTTTTCTTAAATGAGATGGGTCCATGGGGCTACACAAAATTCGGGAATGGTTTGCTGTTCTGTAGTAAACATTTCCTTTGAATTCATGACTGCAGGCCACCCACAGTTGCAACGTATTCTTGTTTTATATTGGAGATCGAAGTCTCAGATGAATATTTATGAACCTTCTGCCGGAAATTAAATTTGTTGACATTGTGTATTCGTTTAGGGTTTTGATGGTGACAGTAGACGCTACACTGATTTTTGTAGCGTTTGAATTTATTATTGTCCTTGAAGAAATAGTGGTTCTCTATGCTCTCTATTGGCCCCTTAGTGTCTCAATTCTCGGTTGATTTATCAGACTGGCAAGTCCAAATTTATTTTGATCTTACATTGTTGTTCAACTCTTAACTGGTGCTATATTACTCTCCCACTATTTAATTGTTTGATTCATCAACTTAATACTGCCTTTAGTTGTTATGATTTTGGATATTGCCTTTATTTGGGCTTGTAGTTATAGGTATTAGATACCTTATGTCCGCTGGCTCTTTCCTAGTCACTATTATCTTATTCAGTCCTCTTAATCAATATGCCCGCCTTACCTAAGCATTTTCCCAGTCTTTGTAATGGGCAGTGTTCTAAAACTCGGGTAACTCGGCCGAGAAATCGCTCCTTGGTACCCCACCGAGGAGACTATACCCTACTCGTTGGAGTTACTCGGTGGAAGGGCAACTCGGGAATGAGTCAGCGTTAGTCGCCGACTACTCGGCGAGGCGGTGGTTCACGATTCATCGGCGAGGCGGCGAGTTGAGAAGAAGACGGTGAAAATCGGACAAAGTCGGGAAAAATCGGGATGAAAACTAAATTTTTACAATTTTGAGGGGGCTAAGTGTATTTGAGGTTACCTTTATATACAGATCTTCGAGTACAGAACTGAGAACTTGACCTAAATCAAATTTTGAGGGGGCTAACTGGGAACTTCGAGTACAGAACTTTGCGGCTGCGATCGTCTCTCGAGTCTCGCCGTCAGCTCCGATTGTCGTCGCCGTCAGCTCACTCATCGTCGCCGTCCCTCACACTCTCTCTTTCTCTCTCTCTCTCTTCGTCTGGTTACTCTGGTCTCTCTCTCTCTCTCTCTCTCTCTCACACACACACACACACACGAGTATAAACACCTCACACAGGTGTTTATACCCACAAGCCACAGGTGTTGTGTTACACCGCAGGGTCCTCTTATTTTTTTATTCTTCACAAATATAACGTTGTTGACTGGTGTTGACTGTTGTATACACTATTTGTCTGTGTTGACTGTTGAGTCTGTTGACTACTTGACTGTGTTGATTGTTGACTGCTATTTTTTTTTTGGAACATAATACCACAGCCCACTGTTATTTATAATTATTGTTTATTAATTAGTTTATAATGGATTGACTACTTGTTTGGTACTTGGTAGTAGTTATTTTACAATTTTACATGTTTCTTTGTAATGGGGTAACTCTACATTGTCTAAATGTCTATATTTATAAAAAATTAAAAAAACAAAAACTTTATCAGTAATTTCTAATGGGAGTAAAAGCTCATCCCGACCACCTGACCTAAGTTTTCGTAATGGGGTAACCATCTCATCCTAAAACCTGGCCTAATTGTTTTTAGTTCAGTTCAGTTTTCACCTCAAACTTTATCTATTAAACTGAGGGGAAAAAAGGTAATCACCACTATGACTCCTGTATTTTTGAGTAAAAATCACTTATACTCCTGTTACTTAAAAAGCCTTCACTTAAGTAAAATCACTTGTACTCCAAGAACTTTTGATTAAAGCAAACTGTAATTTCTCCATCCAAACTAACAGAACATACAAAAAAAAGCTCCCAAAATTGAGATTTCTACCTGGGGCAGCAGCTGCTGTGAACATCCCATTCTCACCCACACCCCAATACGCCTAGCCCTGTCAAATCCATTGATTCCAGAAATGTCCTTCATTGTGTTCCTTCAATCATCATAGTGTCACATAGGCACTAATTTAATCTGTTCTATTTTCCGAACTACAAGTTTAAGTATGATTCTGTCTCTTCTGCTCGTAATTGCTTCTACATTATCTCTAAGGTGTTTAGCTTCTGTTAGTGTTTATGGTCTCACCTATCCATTAACATTCCTTATCGTAGTGTCTAGTAGTAGCCCCAAGTTGGTCGAGCTGGGAGCATGGTACCAAGGGGTTTAGCTCCGAGAGGTTCGACTCTAGAGGTTTGCCTGGTTGTTTAACTTCAAGGTCCTAGAATTAGTCTAGTAGCACGAAAGTTGGCCAGGGCACCCCCGTTATAGAAAAAAGGGTGCGTAGTTTCCATGTACTACTCATAATGTTCCGATATTGCTAGTTTTTAATCGAACCTTCAATTCTGGGCTAGTTTTCCCCCTCCGTTTATTAAGAGAAGCTCAAAGACCATTGCGTATTTTAACCTCACCCGGTTGTTGTGGCAGCTCTCCTTGCTTATGACAATAAGCCTTTATCTCATTTTTATAGATTAAGCAAGTGATCATTTTTTAATTATGACCACCGTACTGATATCTTTGTTGTATCCTTTGAAGAATGGTATTTATTGGGTATTGGTACTTTGCCAGGTCAAGTCTTTTCCCTTAAATTTTGCCTTACCTTAGCCCGATATGTATCCGAGTTGTTCCCCACCTGGAATAGTATTTTCTCTCATATTGAGATGTAGTTAGCTTGATGGGATTTTGTTGGTGAGTTAATTGAATGGAGATTCAGTCCCCCTTTATCCTTTTCTTTTTTTACACAATGAGCCTGAAATAAAAACAAACAATGCAATACTTACATAAACATCAGTACCATGCAATGCAACCTTGCTCGTGTGTGAGACATTTGCTACCCTTGTTACTCAGCTTCATGAAAATATTGGTAGATTATGAGCTTACAAGAGGTTCTGCGCTTACATGCATTTTATCTTATTAAATTTTGGTGGTATAGTGGTCTCTGGAGGAGAACATGTGGATGTGATTATAGGAGCTGCTGTAGCTGATGGAAAAGTTACGCCAAAGGTGCAGTCCTTGATTAAAATACTTCTTAAATATCAGCACACAGATGATTTCCGTGCGATCATCTTTGTTGAGCGAGTTGTGGCTGCTTTAGTTCTTCCAAAGGTTGGTAATGTTAATGCTTGTATTTTCTCTCCTGCATTATACATCCCTGAGTTCTTCCCTCATTTAGGGTGAAATTCTGTGCAAATCTGCAGGTTTTTGCAGAACTTCCATCCCTTAGCTTTGTCAAGTCGGCAAGTTTGATTGGGCACAACAATAGTCAAGAAATGCGGACAAGCCAAATGCAAGACACAATTGAAAAATTCCGAGATGGTCGTGTATGTATAAAACCATTTTGTCTTACAAACGATACTCGTTTGTATGAAGTGTGTTTCTTAGTGGAAAACGTATATTGATTTTAGGTGACTCTGCTGGTTGCCACTAGTGTTGCTGAGGAAGGCCTTGACATAAGACAATGCAATGTGGTTATTCGTTTTGACCTTGCAAAAACTGTTTTGGCATACATTCAATCTAGGGGTCGTGCTAGAAAGCCTGGGTCAGATTACATCTTGATGGTTGAGAGGTACTATGTTGGTCTGGTTCCATGTTACATCTAAGTTTTTCCTAAGTGATGCAAGTATGATTTTCAACTAATTTTTGAAGTGTACCATACTTATATATTCCCTTTGTAACGCTTCCTCTAGGGGAAATCTGTCACATGAGGCATTTTTGAGGAATGCCAGAAATAGTGAGGAAACTTTGCGGAGAGAAGCAATAGAAAGAACTGACCTTAGCCATCTCAAGGACACCTCAAGGTTAATTTCGGTGGACAAAATACCGGGGACAGTGTACCAGGTGGAGTCTACTGGTGCTGTTGTTAGCTTAAATTCTGCTGTGGGACTTGTTCATTTCTATTGCTCTCAGCTACCCAGTGACAGGTGCAGTTTCTAATCTCTATGAACATTGTCTCTGTCACATTCATTTACTTGTGCACTTGGCCATTTCCAGACAGATTGTATTGACGTTATTCTGCATCTGTCTCTCAGATATTCAATTCTCCGTCCCGAGTTCATTATGGAGCGCCATGAGATGCCAGGGGGCCCCACAGAATATTCATGCAGGCTTCAGCTCCCTTGTAATGCACCATTTGAAAATCTTGAGGGTCCTGTTTGCAGTTCAATGCGCCTCGCACAACAGGCTGTTTGTTTGGCTGCTTGCAAGAAGCTACATGAGATGGGGGCATTTACTGACATGCTGTTGCCAGACAAGGGAAGTGGGGGAGAAGTAGAAAAAGTCGACCAAAATGATGAAGGGGATCCACTTCCTGGGACAGCTAGGCACAGGGAGTTCTATCCTGAAGGTGTGGCTAATGTTCTCCAGGTTAGTTCCTCCAACATGACGTTTCACTTTTAAGGTTTTCTGCTGTAGTATTTGGTAAGCCTCCCCAGAAGTAAGTGCTTGGGTAAGTCTGCTGCTACTATTCCAAACCTTTTATTAAGGTGGAGTCTTAGGCACGGGGTAAGACTCATTTCTGGTGCTAGAACAATTATTTTTCTCAGTTTTCAGGCTTCCCCCTGTCACTAAAGTTAAAAGAAATCTCTTATGCACGGCAGTCGGCTACAAAGCATTTTGAACATATGCAGTGTTGTGAAAGAAAAACCCACTTTGTTAACCTTAGCGCCATCTTCTGAAGTCATCCCTTTGATTTACACAGTGCTGTAAGTCGTGGAACTAAAAATGTTACTAGTAAAATCTTTTCAGGCAACTTGTGGGAAGGTGAAATATGCAAGTTCTCGTCACTAAAGTTCAAAGGAGTACCATCTTAGAAGATCTTCATATGTTTTCATCATGAAGAAGGAAAAATAAACCCCTGTGATAGACATTAAATAGTTGGATCTGGTTTGAGTGCATGTTTATTTGTAAGCTATGTAGCACGGACACTGACACAGATACGACACCGACACGGATACAGACACAGGACACGGAAAATTCTAAAAATGGACACGGACACGGCGGGGGACACGGCAAAAATAAACAAATAAATAAATAATTATATATGTAAATATTATCCTATATGTATTCGGTAACAGTTTATATGTATAGATAAATACACTTTTCTTTTGATATGTAAGATATCTACAATGTTATATGCAGGTATATATATTGGTACGGTAAGATATACACCCACAAAGCAATGAAAATATATATATATATAAGTACATACATATATATACATATACACAGCGAGAGAGTGTGTATATATGGGACATGCGCGTCCATGCCGTGTCCCCCGCGTGTTCCCCTCCAAAAAATAATTTAATTTAAAGGACATGCCATGTTGCGTGTCCAATACGTGTCCCCGCGTGGGACACGTCCCCGTGTCCGATACATGGCAACCTCTAAAAGTGTCCGTGCTTCATAGTTTGTAAGACTCGTCATATTTCCCATTAGTGGAACTTCATAGGAACGAAAACCTTCGTGGGATAATAGGGTAGCATAGATAGAAAATAAGATAATAGAGAATAGATTAAGGTAGAGCTGAAGGGAGCGGTAGACCAAAATTTACTTTTAGAGGCAGCAGTTTGACAAGACCAAGGTTTCTTGGATATCACATAACCAGATGCCCTCGACGGAATTGGCAACGGATTCATGTAACCCAAATTTGATGGGACTTAAGGCTCAGTTTGGTTTGGTGTGGTTTAGTTTGAAACATCATGGCTTATCTGCTATTTTAGTCCCTATAGTTATAGATAGGTTTCTATTTGGTCCTTGTACTTTTAAATGTCTTTATTTTTTCCTTAGAGTTACATATATGTTTCAATTTGATCCTTGTAACTTTAAATGTTTCGATTTCATCCTTAAGGTTTCTAATTTGTTTCAATCTTATCTGTCATAATCACAAAGTAGTCTGTTAGGTTTATATAATTACACATTATACCTCTAAAGTTTATAAGGTTATATTTACCTTCCTTAGTTAGGTTTTGAAACACTTCAAAGTTTTTTTTTTCTAAGAGTTACGGTGGGGTCTCTTAACCTGTAAATATTTATCTAAAATCTACATAAGGAATCTAAGTTATATTGATATATTTGCAATAGTAAATTTATTAAGGTTATTTCAACTATGATTTCTCCATGTAATCCGTTAATGATAAATATATTTACTTCATCTTTGTCATTTATTATTATGTAGAGTTTATAATTTCGTGTGTACGAATGAGGAACAGTATTTAGAGATGCTAAACAGTTAATTCAAATGATTTCTACTTTAGTTACTTGTTTTTCTTTACTAACAATTATATGCCTCATTTTGCTTCTTATTTCTAATTGATGATTTTTTATCTTTTCGATAAGTTCTATGAATAGTATTATTTTGTTCAATAATGATTTATAGAGAAGTACGATTATTGATTGTCAAGAATTGTAGTGGGCTTTTATATTATTTGATAGAAAATTCATCCTTGTGGTTATTTTTTATAACTTGGCTGATATTTTTGCAGAGGTCTTAATTGACACAGGTGTAATACTTTAAGGACTAAAATTTACTCAAATAAAATTTTGAGGACTAAATTGACTCAATTAAAACTTTGAGGACCAAATTGAAACCTACCTGGAAATATAGGGACTAAATTAGTAGATAAGCCAAACTTCATTGATCGTACTTTTTATAATAAGGCATGCAGTTGTGTCCCTATGGTTTCCAAGACATTTCCAAACTAGACTGCTGTCTCTACAATTTACTTAGGAACAAACTTGGTTCTTGTAGGGGCCAAAATAAGCGAGTGCCTTAACTTTTGTTGTCTGTGCAGGGGGAATGGATTTTATATGGGAGTGATGCTTGCAACAACTCGAAGTTATTTCATCTGTACATGTATGATATCAAATGTGTGGATGTTGGCTCCTCAAAAGATCCATTCTTAGCTCAAGCTTCTGAGTTTGCAGTACTCTTTGGCAATGAGCTGGATGCAGAGGTACGTTGTCACATAGTTTTATTAGACTTGCAGGACAAGCATAATGCTTTATCTCTGGCTACATGTTTTGTTGATAGGTGTTATCGATGTCTATGGATCTCTTTGTCGCTCGAACCATGATAACAAAGGCAACTCCTGTCTTCCGGGGCTCAATAGATATTACAGAATGCCAGGTTGATTGATGGTCTTTTTTTTTTTTTTTTTAAACTGTAGTCCAATTTTGTGAATCTTGTTAGTGCTTCCATTTTCGACCACCTTTCGGTTGGACAAACCCTGATCTCTGCTTTCGTGCAGTTGGCGTCCCTTAAGAGCTTTCACGTAAGATTAATGAGTATTGTACTGGATGTGGATGTTGAACCATCCACGACTCCTTGGGATCCTTCAAAGGCATATTTGTTTGTCCCTATGGTTGGCGATAAATCTGTAGATCCTCTAAAACAAATTGACTGGGATCTAGTTGAACAAATAACTACAACAGATGTATGGAGCAATCCGCTTCAGAGAGCTCGGCCTGATGTTTATCTTGGCACCAATGAGCGAACACTAGGTGGAGATCGAAGAGAGTATGGGTTTGGGAAATTGCGTCATGGCATGGCTTTTGGACAGAAATCCCACCCTACTTATGGGATTAGAGGAGCTGTAGCACAATTTGACGTTGTGAAAGCATCTGGATTGGTTCTTAGTCGAGACCTTGCTGAAATGGAAAGTCATTTGGCTTTGACTAATAACAAAATCATGATGGCAGATTCTTGTGTTAGTGTGGAAGATCTCGTGGGAAGAATTGTAACTGCTGCTCACTCCGGAAAGAGGTTTTATGTGGACTCTGTACGTTATGATATGACTGCGGAGAACTCATTCCCTAGGAAAGAGGGTTACCTTGGTCCTTTGGAGTACAGCTCATATGCCAACTACTACAAGCAAAAGTATTAGTCTACTCCCAATCTGAAGTATTCTGTTCCTAATTTTCATCTATTCCAGAAAAAGAGAGGATATTTGTTGTTAAATTGTTCCAGCTGCTAACAGTTGCTTGGCTTTAATGCAAGGACCGGATAGCTTTAATGCCCCTATGTTGTTGTGCCTGAAGGAGAGAGAAGCAGCTCTCAATCTGAGAATGGATCATTTAAACTACTTTCAGCCTTCAGGTGTGAGATAAGACACCTCCATCAAGGTGTTTAGTTAGTCTCACTGTCAGTAGTTTAAGAATCCTTCTGGACTGGGGAAGTTTCTAGCTCTTCTTGCACAACACAGGTGCATTTAGCTAGTCGGTCTGATATCATAACAGGTATGGAGTCGAGTTGACCTATAGGCAGCAACCTCTTATAAGAGGGCGTGGTGTTTCATATTGCAAGAATCTCCTTTCCCCTCGGTTTGAACATTCAGAAGGTATGGTTTCATCTTTTTATGTTTATCTTTTTCTCTGGTGGTGAACCTTCTGGTCGACTTGACTTTGCATCATCATGGCTTCTAGAGGTAACTGGGAACTTTTGTTTGTTCAGATCATGAAGGTGAATCTGAAGAGGCTCTTGATAAAACATATTATGTCTTCCTCCCTCCGGAGCTGTGTTTTGTACATCCACTTCCTGGATCACTTGTTCGAGGTGCTCAGAGATTGCCTTCAATAATGAGGAGGATCGAAAGCATGCTCCTAGCCATTCAGCTGAAGGATATAATTGACTACCCTGTCCCTGCTTTAAAGGTACTTCATTTTCTTGACAATTGGTTTTAAATAAATTAGCTTTTAGGATAATTATATACCTCCATTCACAGATCTTGGAGGCCTTGACTGCTGCTTCATGCCAAGAGACTTTCTGCTACGAAAGAGCTGAGCTTCTGGGAGATGCCTACCTGAAATGGGTTGTTAGCCGGTTTCTTTTTCTTAAATATCCTCAGAAGCATGAGGGTCAGCTCACGAGAATGAGACAACAAATGGTGAGTAACATGGTTTTATATCAGTATGCATTGAAGAAGGGACTTCAATCCTATATCCAAGCAGATCGATTTGCTCCATCTAGATGGGCTGCTCCTGGGGTACTGCCTGTCTTTGATGAGGATATTAAAGAAACAGAGTCATCCTTATTTGACAACGAGAGAGCACTTAATGGGACTGTGCCAGCAGACGGTAATGGTGATGAAGGGTATGAAGATGATGAAATGGAAGATGGGGAGCTTGAGAGTGATTCGAGTTCCTATCGAGTCCTATCTAGCAAGACACTAGCAGATGTTGTTGAAGCACTTATTGGAGTCTATTATGTGGAAGGCGGGAAGAATGCTGCAAACCACCTTATGAAATGGATTGGAATTCAGGTAGACTTTGATCCGAAAGAATTAGAGTGCACAACCAGGCCCAGCAATGTCCCAGAGAGCATACTTAGGAGCGTTGATTTCGATGGTTTAGAAGGTGCTTTAAACATCAAGTTCAAAGATAGGGGCTTATTGGTTGAAGCTATTACTCATGCTTCAAGACCATCATCTGGCGTGTCGTGTTACCAGAGGCTGGAGTTTGTTGGTGATGCAGTCTTGGATCATCTTATTACAAGGCATTTGTTCTTTACCTACACAGATCTTCCTCCTGGCCGCTTGACTGACTTGCGAGCTGCTGCTGTAAACAATGAAAACTTTGCACGGGTGGCTGTCAAACATAAGCTTCACTTGCACCTTAGGCATGGGTCCAGTGCCCTTGAGAAACAGGTTTTGTATCTTCTTCACACAAGTACTCCTTTTTGTGTGGTTAATGGGGTAGACTACACTAACATCCTTTGAAGGTTAGATTGACAAAATTACCTCAACTCTCCTCCACTTGCTTTAAGGCTTAACAGAGTCAATGAAGGTCATTATATTACATGTTTTTACCATTTAGATATTTATTTACATCAAAAGCAACAATTACCCTTCTCAAGAACTAATGAATTTACTCAAATTTCCTTGCATCATCTCAATTTCTTTCCTTCGCCACCCCACCCTACTACCTTCCTCTCCCACTGACACCTCTACATCTATCACCGAAAACCACCAACTACCACATCAATCCCTTCTGATCCAGGGGATCCCAGTGGGGAAACCCTGCCGCTCTTATCCAGTGGATGCACAAACACCCCCAACTTTCTGTTTTCCCAGTCGTGCTGCCCCTTCCCTGGCTCCACTATCCAACTCATACTGCTGTTCCCCTCCCCTTGCAACCAAAGCTGTGCACATGCAGCTGCCCCTTTTATTGCTCCCCGACATACCGAACACCCTAATCCCCTCCCTCTCCTCCCGATCCAAGCCCTGCACATACCTGAACCCAATAAGCAAAGCCTAACACCCACAACATATGAATCACCGTTACTCCTAGAGGCTAGAGGTTGCTTTATCCTGTGTCGAACATGCAGGAACATGCATGTTAACATTTAATGGTTATGCCGGGGACGCTCATGGGGATACTCCACATTGGTTTTTAGAAATTTTAAAAGCATTACCAGAATAAATTATTTATAACTTCAAAAGTATTGGGCCAAAAGTGTAATATAACACGTGTACCTGTATACATAGCAAAAAAAATTGCCGTGTCCCTATTTTGTAAGAATTTCCATGTCATATCCGTGTCCCCTTCCATGTCCATGTATCCATGCTACATAGCCCTCAACACACACACATATACAGACAACACTTTCACCATTGTCACCCGCACTACACTGGTCACGCCGCACATGAAAACCTTATGTAGAGAATTGCACCAAAGACCCAAAGAATCACTTGTTCTTAATGTTTGTGTGCTGAAAATTTGCCATCACAAATCTTCGACACACTTGATCAAAAAAAAAAAAAAATCTTCGATACACCACCAGAACCAGACAGTTGCATAATTTGGTGATTGGCAGAGGCATGAGAAAGGGGGTGGTAGGTGTGGGCCAAGCTGGGAAGACAGGTGGAGTGGGGGTAGAGAGACGTTGAGGTTGGGGGAGATGCTGTGCCTAGTCGGCGATGGGGAAGAAGGTGTGGGAAGAGAGTGGGAGGGAGGTAGCTTCACAATCTTCATTTAGTGTTTCTACTTATATGTGATTGGTGGGGGTTGCAGTGATCGAATAGAGAGAGGACGGAAGCGATGCAGGCATATTTTTACTTAAAGATAAGGGGTTGACTTGCAAGAGAGACAATTTGTTGTAAATTATTGATATAATTGCTAAATAAAAGTTTAATGCATTAATACAAATAGCAATATTCGGTTAACTTTGTTCAAGACGTCGATATACTGTTATACGAAAGCAAGGGTTGTGTGATTTTCCTACTAATGGGTTGGGTACTTTCAATTTCTTTATTATTATTTTTTTCTTTTCTTGTGATACTTTCTAACTCTACATCCATTTTTAGATTCGTGATTTTGTGAAGGAAGCTCAGAACGAATTGTCGAAACCAGGGTTCAACTCCTTCGGTTTGGGGGACTGCAAGGCTCCAAGGTTCTTGGTGACATTTTTGAATCTATTGCTGGTGCCATCTTTCTTGACAGTGGACGTGATACTGCAGTTGTTTGGCGGGTGATTCCAGAATTCTAACATACTATTTGTTGTTCCATGTTTTTCCTTTTTTACCTTTCTATTTTTTTAGTCCTTGGTAATATGAATCACTGATACTCCTTATCTTCTTTCCATATCCGTGTCGGACACTTTGAGGTATGGGACACGCCACTTGGTGTGTCCAATAAGTTGAATTATTTTGAAGCAGGGGACACACGGTGGACACATTGGGGACACCAGTGCGTTCGATAAGTTTAATTATTTTGAAGCAGGGGACACAACGTGGACATGTCTGGAACACTTGTGTCTCAATTTTGTATATTGATAAAAACATGAGAAGGATCAATTTATAATATTCAAAGCTTATTTCGGGGCTATGATATTCCAAAATGTGGAAAATAACTGCCAATAAATTGATTATGGACCAAATAAAATTCTAGTTCAACTTGTAATATTTAAGAAGGAAACAATAAGAATTGTAAAGATACTAGTATTAGTTTTGTATTTGTAGATGGAAGTGTTTCATACTTCGTACTGTGAATAAGCACTAAATATCTATCCTCGTATACATGCATAGTTTTTGCCATGTTCTTGTCCCCATTTATTTAGAATTAACGTGTCTTTGTCCTTGTCCTTGTCCGTGCTTCTTAGCCTTGGTATCTTTCAGGTCTTCCAACCTTTGCTGCATCCTATGGTCACTCCAGAAACGTTGCCAATGCATCCAGTGCGGGAACTGCAAGAACGGTGCCAGCAACAGGCTGAAGGTCTGGAGTACAAAGCTACTCGAAGTGGCAATGTGGCTACTGTAGAAGTTTTTGTTGATGGTATCCAGGTTGGGATCGCTCAGAATCCACAAAAGAAAATGGCGCAGAAGTTAGCTGCCAGGAATGCCCTTGTTGCTTTGAAAGAGAGGGAAACAACTGTAGCTAAGGAGAATTGTAGTGAAGATGGGAAGAAGAAGAATGGCAGCCAAACGTTTACAAGACAGACCTTGAATGACATCTGCTTGCGCAAAAATTGGCCAATGCCATTGTACAGGTAAGAAGAATAATTAGAATGAACTTGTCTTTGTGAGTAGTAATGGCAGGTTACATGGATTGTATTCTTACGGAATTATTGATTAAGCAATTTAAAACTTGAAATCTGCAGGTGTGTGAACGAGGGAGGTCCTGCACATGCCAAAAGGTTTACGTTTGCTGTACGTGCGAATACTGCTGATAGGGGTTGGACTGATGAATGTGTTGGTGAGCCTATGCCAAGCGTCAAGAAAGCCAAGGATTCTGCAGCAGTTCTTCTCTTGGAACTTTTGAACAAATGGTATTCATGAGATCATTATATTATATAAAATGAGTGGATGTGGCACACCACCTTCATTTTGCGTTGGACTTGTCACGCATGGCGATAACTTAATGGGTGCCAGGCCCCGGGTCTAGATGTTTATTGAACTTGTGTTTTCATTTGGTGGAAGCCCAATGTCAGGTGGTGTTGAAGTCCAAGGACTCTTGTACTCATAGCACTGTTGGCGAGTTCCTTGTGCTTCTGTAAGACCTTATTGCTTCTAAAGTTCTATGTAACCAATGGTAATAAGTGAAGGGTGATTCTATTAACAACCCCTCATTTTCTCCATGTAACTCACAAAAAACTCCTTCATTTCCATTACTGTGTATAGACCAAAATGCCCCCAAACTCATCTTCTTCTTCGCTTCACCTCCACCGCCACCCCTTTTTCACCTGTTAACTTCTTCTTCTCACTCTCAATGGAGAATGGAGTAGACATCCAATCAATGATGGGTTCCCATTTGAACATTCGAACACCAAGAACAAATCTGAAAAACTATGGTTTTTTTTCGACATTCATACCCCGAAATATGTAAACTTTTTCAACATATCGATGTTGAAACTTTTCACTTAACCGAAATTATGCAAGACAAAGTTCGGTAATAAATTTTCGACTTAAGTTACTTTTTTCATCATCATAACATCGAATTCTACGCATTACATCAATATTTGCATTACGAAAACGATCAATATTTGCATTCCGAAAATGATACCTGAGAAATTTACATGTTTGATTTCACAAATTTCAACATTAATAAGCTGAAAGTATGGTTATATTTCGACATGTTATTGTCGAAAACAACAATATTTTATCCACATGTATTTAGTTCGACATTCAAAGTTGAATATAGACATAAATTTCGACAAAATGATGTCGAACATAGACAGAGTCCTTTCCCACAAATTTCACAAGTATTTGGTTCGACATTAAGAAGTTGAATAGACATAAATTTCGACATGAGAATGTTGAAAAAAGACAAGGTCCAATTTTTGAAAATTCGACCTTCAATATAAATTGACATGTGGTTGTCGAAAATGGGTGTGTATTTCGACATTCAAAGTATGAAGACTGGTCGCGATGGTGAATTTTAGATTATCAAACAAACAGTGGAGAGAGAGAGAGAGAGAGAGAGAGAGAGAGAGGAAAGGAGATGGCTGGTCGTGACGATGGCTGGTGGTGGCGATGGCTGGTGTTGGCGATGGTTGGTGGTGGC
This sequence comes from Vaccinium myrtillus, assembly GCA_016920895.1. Taxonomy (NCBI): domain Eukaryota; kingdom Viridiplantae; phylum Streptophyta; class Magnoliopsida; order Ericales; family Ericaceae; genus Vaccinium; species Vaccinium myrtillus. The sequence goes on along the minus strand of CM029270.1, from coordinate 40,838,435 downwards.
GGTGGCGGTGGCAATGGCTATGGCTATGGCAGAAGGTTAAGGGTAGTTTGGGTAGTTTAGGTGTATTTTGTGGGTTGTATGGAGTAAATTGGTTTGAGGGAATTTTAGGTGTGGGTTAGATGAAGAAAATGGGTTACATGGAGAAAATGTGGGGTTGTTAATAGAATCACCCTAAGTGAATTGGATGATGATGGGAAATGTTACAATACACTCGCTCATTTGGGGTGTGTGGTATACACTTTACAAATATTTGTGGCTTATGACACTAGCGACGCTACAGAAAGGGTGAGCTAGTCAGTTAAACCCCTAGGCCCTAACTAGCAAGGAACCTATATATATTAGTGCCTAATTCTAGGTGAACCTGCTTCTTTGAAAGCCCCAAGCCACAATACTTGAACACTCAACTCAAAATCAAATTTTGAACACATGTAACAACTAGGAAGTGTAAAAAGCCTATTACTTTTTGTTTTTGTTGGCAGAAAAAGCCTAAAACCTGTTGGCAGAAAAAGCCTAAAACCTAAAGGATAGAAATACTTAATTAGATGAGTATTTTATTTGCAAAGGCCCAGGTCAAACTAATCAAGTAAAACCAAATCTGGGGTGTTGTGTAGTAGATGTTTTGCGCCGTGTTGTGCGGCAAAACTACGTCGTTTTGCTCATTTTCTTGTTATATCTCTAAAGCATCCAAGGGTCTTGTTTGGAGAGTTAATTTTGGGGTTCAATTTTCGGGGAAGGCTCTTTAGTAGGGTAGGGTATAATGGGTTTAGGCTCTTTAGTAGGGTAGGGTTTTTTCTTCCTCCAAACAAGGTCCTTGGAAGCTTCAGAGGTGTGCCAAAAAATCAAGTAAAACAACATAGTTTTGCCGCATTGCACCCCCAGATCCTGGCCTTCCCCTCTCTTTTTTACCGCAATCATAGTAATAGTATAATGCTATTATGGAAGGAAATATCTTTTTACATGTATATGGAGTACAATTCATGACGCACCACAAATTGCGTAGCCATACAAACACGTTATATATATATATATATATACACAATAAACTTCCAATAAGGGACCCTTTTTTAAAAATACCATGCGGACCTGCCCTTTTTCGACTTTCCGGACCAAATTTCGACGATCCGATCCGCTCAATGTTTTTAAAATGTGTTTTCAAGGGCCTACGCGGAGAATCTCCAAAAAAAAATACCCGGAAGGGCTTGATCCGAGTAGTTTCCGATAAAAACTGTATATGTATAGTTTTTATCGGAAACTGCCCGGATCAAGCCCTTCCGGGTATTTTTTTCCGGAGATTCTCCGCGTATGCCCTTGAAAACACATTTTAAAAACATTGAGCGGATCAGATCGTCAAAATTTGGTCCGGAAAGTCGAAAATGCCCCTAGGTCCGCATGGAAAGTTAAATAAGGGTCCCTTATTAGAAGGGGGTCCTATATATATATATAGGTTCCACTTCCTATCCGAACTCCGGACTTCCGGAACTCCGTGATCAGAGCATTTTTTTGACGATCTGAACCGTCCAATGTGTTCAGAAGGTGTTTTCAATATACAAGTTTTTGCAAAAAACTGCTTGGATCAAGCCATTCCCGGTATCTTTTTTTTTTTGAAGATTTTCCGCGTGGACCCTTGAAAACACCTTTTGAACACATTGGACGGTTCGGATTTCCCCAAAACAATTTTTAACGTGAAAAAATTAATTTGTTTTATTTACGGGAGGTCCTTACTAGAAAATTTGCATATATATACCAAAAACTTCTAATCCGGACTCCCGGATTGGAGGTTTTTTGGTATTTTGAAGCTTTTAACAATTGTTTTTGCAAGATCCGAACCGTCCAATGTGTTTAAAAGGTGTTTTCAAGGGTCCTTGCGAGAAGTCATCAAAAAACAATACCGGGAAGGGCTTGATCCGAGCAGTTTTTCGTAAAAAAAATAACGGGAACGTGGAGGTCCGGAAGTCGGGATTCCGGACTAGAAGGCGACCATATATATATACAACGAGCTTCCTATCCAAACCACTGAATCCGGACCTAACGTCCGGACCAAATTTCGACGATCCGAACCGTTAGATGTGTTTAAAACGTGTTTTTAAGGTCCATCGCGAGGATTTGGCAAAAAAAATATCCGGAAGGGCTTGATCGGAGCAGTTATTTTTATGAAACGTGGAGTCGTGGAGCAGTTATTTTTATTTGATCGGAGCAGTTATTTTTATACAATCCCGTTCTACTAAGGACTCCCTCAAACTCCCAATTTGCGGACCTCATGGATCGGGGTCGAATCTCGACGATCCGAACCGCTCAATGTGTTTAAAATGTGTTTTTAAGGGTCACCGCGAGGATTTGTCCAAAAAAGGGAAAATTACAAAAAAGCCCCTAAAGTTTCACTGAATTCGTAAAAAAACACCTGGACTTCGTCCGTTAGCAAAAAGACACCTGAACTTCATATTCCGTCAACAAAAAAGCCTCTGTCATCCAATTCCGTCACGTTTTTAACAGAGAGGAGACTTAACAGTGGTTTTGGATGTTGGGATTCCGTTAAGTGTCCAAAACGACGTCGTTTAAGGGGAAACTAAAAAAAAAAGCCCTCCTCTCTCTCTCTCTCTCTCTCTCTCTCTCTCTCTCTCCAATTGAAAAACAAAAAACAGAGCACTCTCTCTCTCTCTCTCTCTCTCTCTCTAATTGAAAAAACAAAAACAGAGCTACATTTAAATCAAACCAATCTCTCGAATCCAACCCATTTTCATGTAAACTCAACCCATGATTCAAATCAAACCCATCATCATTCAAATTCAGTCAAGTTTCTGACCCAACCCCATTCCCACAACTAGTATTCATCAAGTTCAATCCCAAGTCTTCATTAACAACACAAGCAATTTCTTCTTTCAAACCCTCACCAACACTCTCCTTCAAACTACTAATACCCATCATCAAATTAGAAGAATTAGTATTAATAATACTTGTATCATCGCCAACATGACGACGTTTTTTCCTGGGCTTATTTGCGATGACGTCAACAGCACCAAATTGTTTTTGATCATTCACAATAAACCACAGTTTACATGAAAATGGGTTGGATTCGAGAGATTGGTTTGATTTAAATGTAGCTCTGTTTTTGTTTTTTCAATTAGAGAGAGAGAGAGAGAGAGAGAGAGAGAGAATGCTCTGTTTTTAGTTTTTCAATTGGAGAGAGAGAGTGCTCTGTTTTTTGTTTTTCAATTGGGGAGAGAGAGAGAGAGAGAGAGGGGGGAGGGCTTTTTTTTTTTTAGTTTTCCCTTAAACGACGTCGTTTTGGACACTTAACGGAATCCCAACATCTAAAACCACTGTTAAGTCTCCTCTGTTAAAAACGTGACGGAATTGGATGACAGGGGCTTTTTTGTTGACGGAATATGAAGTTCAGGTGTCTTTTTGCTAACGGACGAAGTCCAGGTGTTTTTTTACGAATTCAGTGAAACTTTAGGGGCTTTTTTGTAATTTTCCCTCCAAAAAACATATCCGGAAGGGCTTCATTCGAGCTTTTTTCGATAAACTATGTGTACAGTTATTATGAAAAACTGCTCGGATGAAGCCCTTTCGGGTTTTTTTTTTTTTTTTGTCATTCCTCGCGTTGGCCATGGAAAACATGTTTTAAACACATTGAGCGGTTCGGATCGTCGAAATTTGGCCTGGAAAATCATAAAAGGGGTGGTCCTCACGGAGGAGATCCGTGAGGGAGTCCTTAATAGAACATCTTCCTATATATATATATGTACTTTTTTGATTAATATGATTACCTTGAAATTGAAGATAAATTCTCAGGCATTTGGCTCGTCACCAAAGTCGCGTAGAGGTTTTGTGTGCCATTAGGTCCCAAGAAGGGAATTGTTGACCTTGACTCGTAAACCGTTCACAGACGAGTATGCTTGTAATTTATTTTCAATCTCGACCTAAACATATTAATCAACGTAAGTATGAGGTTTACTTTGAAACTATCTGAACTAACCTCACACATATATGAATTAACACCTGCATAATGACTAATTTGTCTCTAGAATGTTAAAAATCTTGTCTCTATGCAAATCTTTGCTAGATGGCAATAAGAATTATCAGCCTTTGACTTTGAAATTGAATATATCAAAGGAGAACATAATTCTTTACCAGATTTCTTAACTCGAGAATTTTTACAAAACAATTAATTTTTGCAGAAGGAAGTAGCAGAAGAACGTCAGCTGACTTTTTGACGAAATGAATCTTTTATGGATCAAATCTGTAATTCATCCACATACAAAAGCAAACCTTTTGTATTGGATTCGAGAACTCAATAAGAGACTTGATCGTATCCGTATCAATCTTCAACCAAATGAAGAACCAACACATCATTATATGGAATTTTTTGTAAAAAGGCTACAGAAGGGCTGGAATTAGTTAGATTTACATCAGGAACCTGGAAAAAAGCCCAACTTGATTATTCCATGATTAAGAAAGAAATGCTTTCTATTGTGAAAATGTGTTTCAAAATTTTAGGATGATTTGTTGAATCAAGCCTTTTTACTCCGTAGGGAGTCCGGACCTCCTTGATCCGAGCATTTTTTTGACGATCCGATCCGTCCAATGTGTTTAAAGTTTTTGCGAAAAACTGCTTGGTTCAAACCCTTCCCGGTATTTTCTTTTGAAGATTTCCCGCGTGTTTTCTTTTGAAGATTTCCCGCGTGGACCCAATTGAAAACACCTTCTGAACACATTGGACGGATCGAATTTTCCCTAAACAATTGGCAACACAAAAAAAAAAAATCCCCAGAGCTTCAATCCGGGGGTCCGGATGTGAAGCTCTGGGTATATATCCATATATGTATATATATGATCATGGCCATGAAGGAAAAACCTAGAACATTACAAAATTAGATCGCCGCAAACCCAGTACCCAGTACGAAACGCAGATCGACGCTACTAAACAACACGAAATCAGACCTAGATTGACGCTACTGAACAGTAAGAAATCGACTCGACCGAGCGCGGCCTCGAACCCAATACGAAATCGACGCTACGGTTGATCGACACTTCAGATCGTGGCCTCAAAGGAAGAAGAAAGAATTGTGGAGAAGGAGAAAAAGGAGAGGTAGAGGATGGTCGGGGTCGGGGTCGGGGGTAGCCGGTTACCATGGCTGTGTCTACCATGGGCCATGGCTGCAGCCCCAAGGTTTCCTTTTCTTTTTTTTTGATTTTCTTTGAGAGAAATTTGGTGTGAGAAGAAGTGAGGAGAGGGAGAAAAAGGAGAGGAAGAGGAGGGAGGGGCACCCAACGACCATGGTTGTGGCGGCCATGGCTACCGCCCCAAGTTTACCCCTTTTTCTGATTTTCTTTGAAAGAAATTTAGAGTGGGTGAAATGACAAAGATGACCCTCGTTTTGACAGATGGGGCTAGCAGAGTTAGTGTTGAGGACTTGATTGGTAAAAAATTGAAACGTTAGGGACTAAATGTCAGCCGTTGATACTTTTGGGACGACAATGAGATGTGGGCAATACTTTGGGGATCAAAAAGGTAAATAAGCCGCTCTTATATACATAAGAAAATACAAGTATCTTGAACACAAGCATTGATTAACTCTCAATTTTTTTGTGGGAGACACAACCAAGTATAGATCACAAGAGTGTAATCTATACTATGGGCAGGTTAGATTGGGTAGTAAATTAGCGGATATAGACGGGCTCATGGATTGGGTTAAAAATTGCCACTTTTAATGTAATGTATATTGATAAGCCCCTAATGTTGTATATATCCGGGCTTATCTAGCTCTTTTTGTTCACACACACACGCATTTTAACGCCTTTTACGATTGATGTTGCGCGAAGTGTATTTTTGGAAGTTTCAGGTAAAACCACGGCATAAGGCGCGTTTGAAGCGTTTTGGGAAGCATCCCAAGTTACCGAGGGCCACGTGCCCCATGGCATGCCACCACCGGGCCTCAAGAGCCAAGAAATGAAGACTCGGCTAAGGCCCGGGAAGTCGAAGAGCCACAAAGCCAAGCCGGAAGGCTAAAGCCGTGTCTCACGCTCTCGAAAACTCCCGGTGGAGTCCGTGAGTGAACGAGCACTCAAGTGACCAAGGAACACCTCCCCCGAGGGTCGCACAACTCATTTAAGTGTTTTGGAGGAAGTCCGGAAGCGCGCAATTCAACGGGAGGGATCAAAGAAGTCGAATTCAAGTCCAGACCATTCCGGACTGATCCGGAATTATTCTGGACCTACCCGGATTTGCAAATTATTTTCCAGACGATTCCGGACCTATCCGGAATTATTCTGGACCTATCCGGATTTGCAAATTATTTTCCAGATGATTCCGGACCGATCCGGAATTATTCTGGACCGGTCAAAAAATGTCCGAAAACCACTTTTTGAATGCACTTTATTACATGCTATTAATGGAAAGTTTTTTGTAATGTGAGAGCTTTATTAGATATTTTGTTGAGAGAGAAGGGAAAGACTTATATTGGGCCCTCTCCTCTCTCCTTCTCCCTCACTTTTACTCTTTCATTTTCTAGTGTAGTTTTTGCTCCTCCATTGGAGGATTTTTAAGCTTTCTCTCTCTAGAACTCTCATGTAAGTTTACTTCTCCCGTTAATTTGTCGTTTATTAATGTTGTAGCTCGTACTTAGATTGTTCTATCTATCTAGTTGATTTTCGTTCTTGTTAAGTTTCTCATTTCCAGGTTTCTCTAGTCATTTTCCATTAAAAATCCTTGTTCCAAACCTTGTTAGCTAATTTCTCAAGTATTAAAGTGTTAGGCCAACATAGTATCTTCATTAAAAATCAGTTTCTAAAGTCATATGTCATGTTCTTTATTTCCTTTATAAAATTGGTCACGTTTTCCGTAGTTATGATTGAGTAGTCGTTATAGGCTCGGTCATGGGGTGATTAGCACCCTGTGACTTAGGTTCATTCACTCTCCTCGCCATAATGCAAACTTTGCTTGTTAATCAAAGAGTAAAGATTAATTTTATGTATCAAAATTGGGATTTGTTAATGAAGGTCCAAATAGCAACCCAAGAGGGGGGTGAATTGGGTTCACAAAAAAAAAACGCGAAATTAAAAACTTAAACCCGAATGCAAGACACTCAATAATAGAAGTTGCAGCAGAAAGCAATTTTAGACAGAACAAGCTCAATCAGGCAGATTTGCTGCAAAGAAAATAGTGGAATTCTAAAATCTGTATTCGAAGATAATTAACTGGAATGTGAATTACTCTACGCCAGTATGATTCTCAAGCACAATCTAAGTTACTCATGCAATTTCAATATGCGAAACACAAAATAAAAGAGTAAGGGAGAGAGAATCAAACACGAGAATTTTATAGTGGTTCGGTCCGCAACTTCACGGCCTACTCCACTCCCTGAGTATCCTACTCAGGAATTGCTGCACTATCTCCAATAGTAATTCCAACCTTCTAGCTTCGCGGGTGCTAGAAAAACCTTTACAATCGATCTCCAACTAGCTAAGAATCCGGCGCTAGTTAAACCTAACCCAAATGATTTTTCTTCCTAAAAACCACTCACAAAAAGGGGATAGATAATTTCTGATACAAGGGTGTATTTCTCCCTTTTTCAACAAGGTTCAAAATATCAGCACTCAACCTAGTTTAAAGTAATCAAGATGAAGAGTTGGGTTTGAATGACAGAATTTCGAAATATAGCTCACTGGTTTTCTTCAAGAGTTGTACTTTGAGTTCTTCTTCCTTCTCTTTTTAACGTTGATCCCCAATTTGAACGTTGGAAAAAATCTTCTAGCCGTTGCCAAAAATTAGCTCCAAAATCTTGCCTTATTTGTTCTTTCCATCTTCAATTCTGTAGATAGCATCTTCGTTCCTCATTGATTCTCTCCATCTTCAGCAATTTTGAAAACTGTAGCCTCTTTTAGCCGTTTGAGACAAGATTGGACCTTAATCTTGCTCCTTTCCATATTCTTGTCCATTGGAGATAGGAAGACTCTTCCTTGATTCTTGATTGAACATGAATCAGCCCCTCTTTGATTTCAATTACACAGATTGCATATCCTTTCTTGGCTTCCATCCATCTTCTTGCTTTTAACGTCAAAACTAGGTCTAGAAAAAAAATCTCCTGTGTCAACGACATATCATAAAACTAGACTAGAGGGAAATTTCTCTTTAAGTCCTTTAAAAAATACTGAATATCACGATTAGCCCAATAAAAACATATTACACCAATGAAGCTCAATTGACTTATTTAATTGAAACTAAGGTGTGTTTGTTATCATCAAAATGTAAAACCTTGGGGCTAACAGTTAATCTCTTTGATCACACGTAGCCAAGGGCTCGTCCACTTGGCACATGTGATGCTTAGGGTGATGTCAATCCAAATGTTTGTATAAATGGCACAAGAATCCTACTCTTTGTGAAACACCATTTCTAATCAAACGAGTTTAATAACCAAATCTTCCGTTCGGGGTCGTTTAACGACGTCCCCGAGCCGGTTATCTTAGAGGAGAACGAATCGGCCTAAGGCATGGGTGTTGTGAACCCCTTGACTTAGCCTTGTTTAAATTAGTCTTTTAAATCTCGCGTCATTTACAAAGTTAAGTGAATTCCACCTCCAAACTACTAAGCCAAGTTTGCCGCTTTAAGGCTAAACCAACATTCGCGAATCAACACTCACGCTCAGCGCATTCGGTCTCTGTGGACTCGACCCGGACTTCCGGTTATTAAGCTACCGCCGGCCTAAACCCTACGCTTGGGGAAATAGTATTGGAATACAATCCAAGGGCGCAAGCATATATATATTCGCCCATAAGATTGATAACAATAGAGGGGTTCGTTCTCATTAGCGATAAGTTCATGATAATTATATAAATTTGGATTTTTGAACTGATGAGAAAATGCAACAAAATATACTTCATAAGCACTATAAGTGCAAATATTACAAAATACAGCTCCAAATAAAGATACAAAGACTTTATGAAGGACGAAATAATCGAACCCTTATACACAATTCGGAGTAGAGTGTAAATGCATGTAAAAGCATCACCAATTCTTACCCTTTTTTCTACCCAAATCCAAACTTTGAGTACAAAGCCTAAAAATTCATCTTGGATGCCACACCCATCCGGGGTGCTGTGCGGCAAGACTGTATCGTTTTGCTTGATTTTTTGGCACGCTTCTAAAACTTTCAAGGGCCTTGTTTGGAGGAAGAAAAAACCACTACAAAGTGCATAAACCCTAAACCCAAAGTGTCTAAATCCAAGTACCTGAACTCAACATACCCTACCCAAAAAGCCTAAATCCCTTAAACTTGAACCCCAAATTTCACTCTCTAAACAGGGCCTTTGGAAGCTTTGGAGATGTATCAACAAATAAGCAAAGCCTAAAAATTCATCTCCAATGCCACATCCATTTCTCTACCCATTTTGAATTTTACATTTTTCCTTGTCCAAATTTGGGGAGACCCAATTCTAAACCCTTTATCTCAATTCCTCTTTTCACTCTCTCATTAATTACAAGTGTGCTATTATGACTCAAATTTTGAAGCTAAAGCCTAAAAAACACTAAAATGCGTTTAAAAAAAATAGATATAGCATTGGAGAAAGGGCGACTTGTTCAAAAGTCCTAGGCAAAGAATTTGTAACCCCATTAATCCACCAAACAAGTTTATAACCTATCTAGTCCTAACGCTGGCATATTTCTTCATTTTTTTTTATTTTTTATTTTTTTTTTACGAAAAAAAGTTTGTACCTCTATGGAAGTGCCAAAAAGTTTGTACCCTATGAAAGTGCCTAAAATCCTAGGGTACCCTATGAAAGTGCCTAAAACCCTAGGGTACCCTATGAAAGTGCCTAAACCACTAAAACCCTATAATAGGAAAGTGCACCCTAAAACCTAAACCCTAGGGTACTCTATGAAAGTGCCAAAAAAGTTTGTACCCTATGAAAGTGCCTAAAATCCTAGGGTACCCTATGAAAGTGCCTAAAACCCTAGGGTACCCTCTGAAAGTGTCTAAACCACTAAAACTCTATAATAGGAAAGTGCACCATAAAACCTAAACCCTAGGATACCCTTTGAAAGTACCTAAATTTTTTTTTAAAAAAAATTTGTGGACCTTAGACCTTGTAAAACTTTAACATGTACTAAATGGCCCAATAAGTCCCACTTATGGACCCTAGAACAATTACCCCTTGGAGAAAACAAACCCAATAAAATATTTGACTCAAATTTTTACTAAAAATTAGATATAAAAAAAATGAATAAAGGCCGGTGATGCTCTAAGTATTTTCGGTTATTATGCTACTATTGAGTATTTGCGGTTATTATGCTACTATTAAGGCGCCAAAGTCTGAATGCCGCGTGAGGGGGAAGAAGAGCTAACAAATGGATCCCACAATATTGAATCGAGTAAAGTAGCCACTGAAGTTTAATTCGAGATCACGGAGGGAATTGGGTTATTGGATTTCATAGGGATATGAATGCAAATTCTAGTACCATGGCTGAGCTCGGGCCTTCAGGGATGGACTACAATTGGCCATTGAGGAGAATATAAAATGTTTGGATAGGGAAGTGGATGCTTTGATTATCACCTAACTCATTACTCAAAGAAATTTGGAGTGTCGCTCACTTAGTAATATCATCTACAATTGTACACTCATGGAGAAATTTGATGCGATCACGATCAAGCACATTTACTGTGAAACCAATTATTGTACGGATGCATTGACGAAGGATACTCCTATTTCCGTTGGACCATTGGAGACTTTTATAATTTAAGTATGATTTTAATTTCTAATGCACTTTTCATTAAAAAAACCGAAAGAGCTAACAAACAAGTGGCTCCCTTCCATGCATTTCTACTGTTCAAAAGTTTACCATGGGGGTTTTTAGAAATAAAATAAAATAAAATAACTATAAAGTAGTTGAATAATATGGTTGGTCTTTGACGAAAGATAAAAAGCATCCAACTACTCCTCTCACCCACCTACCCCTTCCCACGTTGGCCCAGAACCCAGTTTATATCATCAATCAAACTCGGAGAAATTTAAGCTAATCAGACAGCATTCCAGTTAGCGACCAAGTTTGTTGGATATGGAGTTCCCACCACCACCACCGCCATCATCATCTAATTTGATAAAGACCGAGGATGTGGATGCTTCTCTCCATGCTATTGGGTTTGAGATTGAAGAACTGTCACCGGAAAAGGTCACCGGCCGTCTCCAAGTCACCCCCAAATGTTGTCAGGTTTCTTCTCTTCTCCAATTTCTTCTTCTTCTTTCTATTTTCATATCAGATCTGGGCAGCGGCGGACCCAAAAATTTGATAATGTAATGTACCGGTATCTGGAAAAATTGTATTCATATTCGTGACAGTATATTGCCCAAACTTGTTTGTGATATTATCTTCTGCCTAATGGGTGGAAGTTAACAAGACGATTATATGGGAGAGTTGCTACAGGGTCGATTATATGGGAGAATTGCTGTAGGGTCCAGCCTAATGGGTGGAAGTTAACAAGACGATTATATGGGAGAGTTGCTAAAAGGCAGAGGAAGAGTATAAACTAGCTATTTTCTAACACTTCTAGTCCACCTAATATTTTCTTAACACATCCAGTCCACTCACACGTACCAAATACAAGAATACCCCTCAGTTAAGATGGACGAGAACGACAAGGAGTCAGCGGTGCTCTACTGCAAAGCCGACTCAGCTAAGCTCTGTTTCTTCTGCGACCACCACGTGCACTCTGCCAATGCCCTGTCCGTCAAGCACGTGTGCTTGCAGATCTGCGACAGCTGTGGATCGAAGGCAGTCTCCGTCCGCTGTTCCACCGACGGACTCGCGCTATGCACCGACTGCGATTGGGATTGCCACGGCAGAGGCTCCGCCGTCTCGGATTTGCACCACCGCCGCGTTGCCGTACAGGGGTTCTCAGCAAGGTTGTAGATCTGGTACCGTACCGGCCAGTACATACCGTTTTAGAACAAATCCGGTACAGCATAGGTTCGATTCCGTTCCGGCTAATTTCTCGGCCCTTACCGGCAAGTACCGACGATTCCGGGAAATTCCGGCCGAGAAGACTGTACCGTGGATTCCGTCCGGTAAGTTGCACTGACTGGAAATCACGTCCAAACCCATCTCCCACGCCAGAACCATCTCCGAAATCACAGCCTACAGCGCCGCGATGTCTCCGGCGACTCTGATTTCTCCGGCGAGATGATTTTCTGTTCTAATGAGAGAGAGAGAGAGAGAGACCTGATCGAGAGCATGAGATCGAGTCTTCGTGGCGGGAGACGAGCGATGACTGCTCTGCTAGCTGCTGCGGCCTCTTTTCCTCTTGTTCATTGTGCTGTTATGAACTTACGAGTATATTGTGTATATGTAACTAACTTTGGGCCATACTTTACTTCTAGTATTTGGGCTATCTAATGTTTTTTAAATTGGGCCATACTTTTCTCATTCTTTTGGGCCTTAGTCCACTATTATAAAAGAAAAAAAAAACAAGATAAAAATTATACTTTGTACAAAATATGTCATAAAAATTATATTTTGCATAAAATATGCTATACATAATATATTTTTCGTATGAAATATGCTATAAAAATATATTTTGTATGAAATATGCTATAAAATATATATTTATAATTATATATAATGGGAATAGCGATAAATCCGAAACGGTACCGGTACTGCGCCGGTACGGTACCGTACCGTACCAGTAAGAAAAACGGTACCCAAGCCGGTACAAGATTCAGAACCTTGGTTCTCAGGTTGTCCGTCGGCGGTTGAGCGCACTTTGCTTTGGTTTTTCTACTAGATCTGATGGATCTGTAAGCTATTATAGTTTTTTTGCTTGGAGATTGAACCATCCATCTAGAGAGAGAGAGTCATCAATGTCAGAAAAGTCAAATAAGACAGAATCCCAAGGAATTCAAAGCAGTCCATGAATTTTTTTATATTATTGTAAATTTTTTAGAGCAACACATTTTACAGAGAGGAGTTAAGTAGCAAATAATTAACAAGTACAGAACAACATTATTTCGAGGTTTGACTGTGATGACTAGCGAGGCAGGGGCAACCGGAGTTCAATTCAGAAGAGTTGTTTTAAATGTGAGTCTAGATAATCATATTTTTTGAGTCTAGATAACCACATCTGATCCTAAGTAGGCTTTTTGAAAAAAGATATAGCCCAGATAACCACATTTTATGAGTATAAATAACCACCTCTTGCCAGTCAAGATAACCACATCTGATCCTAAGTAGGCTTTAAAAAAAAATGATATAATTCAGATAACCACATCGGCGCCGATGTCTTTTCCGGCGAAGTCCAATTTTCCGGCACCGGCGAAGTCCAATTTTCCGGCTACTTTTCCAGTGCCGGTAACTTTCCAGCGAACTTTCCGGCAAGAGTATGTTATGTATTAAACTTAATGTGAGGGTATATTTGTCTATTAAAAATGGAGAGTGGACCTTACACCTTAGAAATTGCAAAAAGGTGGATTAGAGGAGTTATGGAACTAAGAGGTGGACTAGACATGTTACAAAGAGCTATAATGGACCTTAGAGTAATTCTTTATTAATGATAACAATGAATAAGAAGTTTATTCTCCAACCACACTAGCAATTTATAAATTGATAATGGTAAATCAAATAACCTCGTGGAAGAAAGTTGATGCATGAAATGAAATAAATGTAATTATTTTTAATTTATATAGAAATGGTATATTTCAATTTTGGGTGTTATTTATACAATTACTCAAAATATATAGAGGCACAAGTAAGATTTTCTAATTTTGAGTAGGGGCACGTGGCCCTATGTGAGTCCGCCTCTGGAACTGTGCATATTCCATATCTACCGCGTAGAGCTTTCCTTTTCTTTTCCTTATTCTGTACTGACGTGGGCAATAATTACGATGTATGAGTCTTAGAAATTAGGGCATCTCCAATAACACCACTAGTGTAAGTACAAATATTTGCCCTTTTTGTGGTCCCAATAGTGTACCAACAACTGTGTTGGTGCTACTAATCTTTCCAAGAGAGGGGAGAGAGAGAGAGAGAGAGGAGGGACAGTGCCGCAGGTAGTGAGAGAGTACTGAGGAGAGAGATGGAGAGAGGGAGGAGAGGGAAAGAGAAAAGAGTAAAAGTTGGGCCCACCTATATCTATATATACATATATGTTTGTGTCTTTTTTTATATTTTGACAAAAGCCTAACACCACCATTGCAACACTATTTACCTTAAGAGTTTTTTGTCATAACATCACAAAAAATAAGACTCACGTTTTTTACTTTTGTGCTATATAACACCACATTTATGTCATTACCACTGGAGATGCTCTTAGAATGGGTGGTTAGGTGCTGATCCATCCACACCGAATTTTTTTGTTGTTTTGATTGACAGTAAAAAAAAAAAAGAGATGAATAGATAGATGGACAGATGAATAGATACTTGTAATAATATAGGTTTCTATGATTTTGTTTGTGGTGCAGCCATTCAAGGTGTTACACGGAGGGGTGTCAGCTCTAATAGCAGAGGCACTGGCGAGCATTGGAGCCCACATGGCATCGGGGCTGCAAAGGGTGGCTGGGATTCACCTCAGCATCAACCATCTCAAAAGTGCCGAGCTTGGCGACCTTGTCATCGCCCAAGCCAACCCTATTAGCGTTGGTAGAACCATCCAGGTCCCATTCACTACCCCCTTCTTATGTTTTCCTTCTATGGTGTCATACAAATGATTCAAAGGATGGAACTATGAATTTTGCTGACTGTACAACTATATTGTGGACTATTGTTTTATATGCCAGAGCTAACCGGAAAGGAATTGGGAATCTTTTGGACTATCACAAATATAAATACCCAGGTTTCATCCACAAGCAATTGAGTATTTGCTACACATCAAAATTTCCAAGTAAACAGACTTGTCCCCAGAGGTCACTTCAAAAAAAAATTCTCGGAAATAGCTTTTTCCGGTTTAGTATTCCCAGAACCCAGGCCCCCATCCGCCCTGCAAGGTATAGCTGCCCCATCCGAGCCGTCCATCTCGGCAATCAATATTTCAAATAAGTTTGTTAACTCTCTTATGGGTAAGAGTTAATAAACATATCTAAACCATCGATTGCGGAGATGAGTGGCCGGGATGGAGGCGCTACAGGAACCCCAATTTTGTATTGCCATACCAAAAGAAAAGTTACACAAGATTTTGTTACTTAATAGCCATCCCTCTTGATAGATGTGGGTCGTCATTTTCTAATGCCATTCTGGCTGTAGAAGATACAGGCCTACTGTTACCCCTTGAACGGTTTACTTTTCTTGATAACAATTCTATGCGGTGTAAATGTTCTCGTCTGGGGAAGACTTGTAATATTTTCTGGTCCTCTAGTAATCGAAAGAAATCAGGAAGATTTCAACCGGTATCTATTTTCAAAGGGAAGTAATTAACCATATGATCAACACCTATTCTTACACCATTCTCACCTCACCTTTCCATAAACAACTAAGGCTAGGGACACAAACACAGAAGAGAGTTGGTATGTTTTTTTGTACAAGCATTTTTATACTCAACATTTTCCTTCTCTAATGTGTAGCGCCAGTGACCTCTCTGTCCCAAAGCCCAGCTACCACAGGAAGTCAACAGATGCGTATCTTTTTCACCAAACAAAGCAAATATGCATTTAGAGGTTGTTTGTTTTACTGGATACGAGCATTAGATTGTCCAAGGTGATTTCATATCCGGAGTTGGATTTTTCCCCTTGTTTTTGCTAGGATTAGAAATTCATTGGATATAATCTCACAAAATGTTGGAAGTACAAAATCATGAGGATGTGGTATTGTTAAAGCATCAACTCAAAACCAATTGGTAATGAGTGGAGAGGCCACCCAGACTCATATACTAGCTTTTGAGGTTATAATTAACCAATGTGAGACAAACTCTAACACTTCCCGCACGTGTGACCACTAACCTGCACGTGGAGAGGTAAACAACAAATCCACAACAATTGGGATCAAACAAAATATGGTGCACTTGTGGCACAAACAACGGGGCAATAACCAAGAGAGTCTTGTCCAAAATCCTCTAAAAGCCTAGCTCTGATACCATGTAAAGTTAGACAAAAGATTTGAGACGCCAAAAAGTTAGGGTTTCATTCTCATTACGTTATACTTATACAAGAGAGTAAAAAGAAAAATACGCTATGAGCCCTTATCTCTTAATCTATTTACATGAGAGGATTAAGATACACTAATTATACAAACATCCACAACTTAACAGGTATTATTAATCTAATCACCTGTTTACTTGATGGGATAACAAAACCTATCAGATTATCTATCTCTTAGTTCCGCCTAACAAACGGGCGCTAAGATTTACAGTGAACTTCGCTATACAATTTTAAGCCCGTTCTTTCTCTTTCACTCTCCGACTAACATGTTAGTGGTGATCCCTAACTACATTTGGGCATGGAAATTTTCGGCAGGTATGGGAGGTACGACTCTATAAGGCTGATCCATCAAACTTGGAGACCAGATATTTGATATCGTCATCAAGGGTTACTCTTCTATGTAACATGCCTGTGCCAGAGCATGCCAAGCATGCTGGTGAAAAACTCAAAAAGTACGCAAAACTATGAAATTTGATCCGTGTTTTTACCATTTGCTGGAACAACAGTATATCCAGATACATGTACCCTCATTTAGCACATGAAGGTTGTCTCTAGGATCAGTAGCTCTTGTAGGCTTCTTGATTTTGTGATCAATCCTTACAGGAGTACTTCAAACTGCTCCCAAAAGTCCATTATACTCTACTTATTCTGGTAGTAAAAGCTTGTAATCTTGTAAATTCTGGTACTTGAACCTGTCCATTGCCCATCTAATCTAGAAAATACAAGAGTTGGACCATGTGGATAGGCTAAATATGGTGTTATTTTGTTTGAAGTTCCGAATCCATGATTTTCAACATTGATATGGGTTGCTTATTCTTCCAAATTCACCACTTGCAGCCTAAAGTTTCCGTATTATCATGCTGCTTGTTCTTGTCGAGGGACATTTTCAATGAGGGTCATATCAACAGAAAGGGGTATTAGGTTGCGTCATCGATATGGGTTGCACATATAGCCCATCACCACTGGACCAAAAGAAACTATCACCAATACACATACCTCCACATAAAGAGGTGTTTTTTTTATGTAGATCAATTTCCTTACATAAAGCCCTATTTAGTGAAACTCTCGCAGAAAACCATATATAAACAAAAGTAATTAAAATCCAATAACGTCAATTAACGTTGATATATTGTTTCCCTAATGGCACCTTGCATTCACAAGACAAGACGGGAAGAATTGGAAGTAGTACTAAGAACTTTTTGCAAATCCAACTTTGAGGTTACCAAAGTCAAATATAGTGTGGTATGCTCCCAGGAATAAATCACCAAGAATCCTGCGAAAGCATCGTTAAATGGTTAGCAAGTGAAGAGAAATCAAGAGTAACATCATAAAGATAGATATAGTAACAGTTTGCCACGGTAGTGGCAAGAAGATAGAGTGGCACATTTACCAGAGTGGGCCATTTGTACGAGGCACATCCAGAGCAACAAACCCACTAAGACAGATAGTAGAACAGCCTTCTACAACTTTGATGATGTACTGACGGAAAACGTAAACCATAAGTAGATGCAACGAACAGTACTATCCACTGAAATATAGAACTAATGAGAACCAAATAACTAAGCTAAGCTAGCTAACACCACATAAGCCAATCAGGGCTAAAACATGTATTTTTTCTTCTTTTTTTGAAGTGGCATGATAAGCTCTTCCTTCTTTATTGTGAAATCCAGCAGAAGGGCTCAAAAGAAAACCTGACTTCTCGTGTCTTTGGTTTCTAAAACATTCATCCGTCTGATACCCAATCATTACAAAACATAACGGCTTATTCTGCTTGGTGCTCTGAAGTTATTATACGGGTGAAATAATAATTGCTTTAGCAAAAAAAATACACACCTGTTCTGGAGAGAGGGGGAAGGATTTATTTCCAATGACAAAGGAAACATATGGCATGTTAGCAATGTTATCGCAGTTAATAAATGGCTTTCGCCTAGGATTTGGAAGCCTCTCGCACAGCTTCAAAATAAGAACAGTGGAAATATTGTTAGACAGAGCACTAGCATATAACTATTGATGGTGATGCAATTTTGGAGCAAGAAGAAATGTTACTACATTCCAAAAACAAAACAAAAAAAAATCACCTCATTAACATGTTTGAACACTTTTTCCTTCAGTCTTTGTTTTTTAAGTTCCACTTGGAGCCAGAAAACAGTCATCTCACAGACAGTACAGAGAGCACTCTCATCATCTGGTAAACCCTGTGAGTTTGCAATGTCTACCATAGTTTCAATAGTAGCACTGCAATGGATTCAGATTTTTGGTTTGTGTCATGAGGACTGAGCATATGTTTGTTTTCTTGCAGATAACAAAGAATATTTAACAAAAAAACATACTTATAAGTGACCACCTCTTATGCAGCGATTGGTTATAGAGACATAGTCCGATATCTACGCAAATGTTGCCGGGTTGCAACTGGCATCAAGAGAAACAACATGTGAGAAGCTCTCTTTCACCCACTCAAGGAAAACCTAAACAATAGCAAGAAAGTTAAAAGGAAAACAGAAGGAAAGAAAGTAACCCCTGATATTAAAAGTTCCCATATCAGATCTCCGTAATTGGAAACAACTTTTTTACACGCCAAGCTTACAACACCCTCCGCTCCAATGGCATGATTGATTTGAGTTATCATAGTCTGAAACAGAGCTGGTAAAGACGGATTAGAAAAGGAGGGGAAACAGAAAAGTTCCCTTTTAAGGTGGGAAGACACGTACAGTTGGTCCTGCAATAAATGATGACCCGGAATCCACAATAGCAGCACACCCGTCCCCGCAAAGACCTGAAAAATATTTGCAACCACCTTATATGTTAGTGAGAATTCTATTGAAGGAGAATTAAACATGAAAATAGTGATGAAAAATTGCATGTGAGTGATCTTTTTACTGGTGTCAAAACTTGGAACCATAGACATTGTTTTGATGCGGAAAAACATAAATAACCAAAAATCCATCTTTGGGGAAAACAGAAAGAAAAATAGCATGTCCAAAGTCAAATGAGCGGAATTAATGAGTAAAGCATGGGTGGATTAGAACATAATGCCTTCACCTGTTGCACTGCTGGCAATAAGAATATCTCCTACTTCAATCTGGAAAGATTATGGTTATGTATTAGTTGACGAATTCTTTCAGCTTATTAGTAGCAAAGGAACAATCTAGATAACTCTGATTAACATATAAGATCAACTTCGAGGTTCATTACCTGCCAATAGCCACTTTGAGCAATAGGGACAAAAGTATGATCACCACTAAAATGCCTCCCATCAACACCACCAAAGACAATCTCACCTCCTACCTCTGATTTTGGATCTCTATTCAACCATATAGAGAAGACTTGCTGGGTAACGAGACCTTGTTGGACCATATTATACCTGTACCAGCCATAGTAAGTTCAGCAAGTGCGTACATAAAACAAATTATGTTCTTTTCTTAGCACATCACATATATAGCAAAGTCATCATGCAACGATGCTAAAACTATCAAATTAACTGTTTTTAAGTAAAAGCATACCACACTGGCTTGACTTTCCCAACAGACATGTTCTGAAACCCAAGTCCAAGTATCCCATCAGATTGTGAAAGCAAGAACATAAGTAATCCCTCCCTTGTAGCTTCGGCAAATACCTGAACGATTATAAATACATCTATCATTGCTGTCTCGAAATGATTAATGTACAGCATGAATTGTAAAAAAAAATCACATACTTGGTCTTTGATGACCACTTCACCAACTCTCACATTATCTTGGCTGAAGAAGCCATATATCGATCCAGAACCATAATGGATTTTGCATGATACTCCTATATCAGAACCAAACATGAAACCTGATTATGGTTCCACAGTAGAACTTCGAAAAGCTCTATTATAGGTCAACATAGAAACATATCATCACTAAGGACTGAGTTTTTAGGAGTTATATACCAATTTTTGTATATGTGCTAGACAACCTCGCCCTGTACTTGGAATGTATGTAGCAAGCAATCTGAGTGGAGTTAATACGTTACTATTCAATTCCATCTACCCAAAAGTATTAGAATGCATAACACTCACAGTATAACTTACAGAAAAGTGGCATTTTGAAGATGGCACCCAAAGATTGGAACTGCCTGTATCAAAAACAACAGTAAATTGCTGTGGAGGTGAACCGATGCCAATCTCTCCATAATATTGGGTGCCCAAATAGTCCCTCAAATACACGTCATCGTCTTTTAGATAGTCAATGTTGCTGCTGGCATCGCCCTTAACAATGGAGTAGATAACCTGTCCTTTGGTAATTCTTGCAGCATTTATACTGTTGAGTTCCAAATTCCGCCTCTTTAGACCAATTCTCACTAACCCATCAGTGGAATTGCCAAAAGTGAAAATGCAAGCCAAATCCGAAAAGCAGATCACAAATAGTAGAAGCTTCATTCCCATGTTGACAAGTGCTCTGGTTTCATACCCAAAGAACGGAAATCAACATACAGATTTATTAACAAAAGACATCATAACTCTACCATAATTAACTGAATATAGTGAAGTCCACAGAATAGCACTCTTACCTTAAGCTAAATGACTTTTAGGCCAGAAGGACAAGCTGAGCCCACTTCATAGTAGGTATTTATAATGCATTAACTCTAGGTTGATTCGAGTGAACGGATTGCCATTTTCAGGTTTTGTTTGCCAGCAGTGGTGGGGTGGCATACTGTCGAGGATGAGGGGCCAATCCACCCATTCTCAGACCAGATCAGGAAACTACCACGTAATTTCCAGGAGGATATAAACCACACACAAACCAACAAAAATGTTTGCCAATAACAGACTGCATATGGCCATGAGTATATAGTCGACTAGTTGAATCGTGTGTAACTGTAACCATAATAATAGATACAGAGAGCATGAACAGGAGGAGGGAGGAGTCTTCCTATCTGTCCTTTTTTGTATGGTAAGCATCAAGCATCTGTACGGTAGAATTTCCCTTGTGAAATCCGCTTTAGAAATGCGGATCGGAGATTGCTGCAGTGCAGTGCAGTGCGACAAAACACCTAAGAGTTTGCCGTGTTTGGAGTTCGTAGAGCATCTCCATTCTCCACCCACTCACGGGTTTCTTCTAAAATTTGGGTTAAAATGGCACAGTAAAGAAATTGATAAGAGCAGTTGAGAATAATGATTTGGATTTGCTTTCCCCTCGTTGGGGTAGGACTAGGTGGAAAACCACGTGCTGCACGTACGTGTCAACTCATTAATGTTAACCCGTTAAGTAAATAATTTTTCATCAACACCACCATTAAAATTTCATTAATAGCAATATAGCATTCTTGAGAAGTGATACATGCATGAGTCTGTAACAAAGAATACTCCACCACCTACCAAAAGTGCACCTATTTTTTTAAATTTGGAATTTATTTATACTCCACCACCTACCAAAATTACCCAACCCTTGCATTTAATGGCCCTTTTTTGGTATCTAATGGCAAAAATAAATTTCACGAAATGTTTGTTAAATTATCCACCTATAGTATCTAAATTGAGATCGTGTCATTGCAAGTCAAGTTTTCCAAAAGAGAAAAATCTACACTTGATAAAATATAACTCTCGATTCAATTTACTAAAGAAGACATGTGATTAAATTAAAGAAGAAATACATTTCATTTTGTTTTAATTTAATCACACGTCTTCCCCGTATAATTTATCGGGAATGTTAAGTAGATCATTCATATAAAAAATCAAATTAATTGAATATTAGTAGCCATGTGTTCGGATATCATTTATATGGATGACCAATATCATTTGGAGAATACACTGTAAGACAAATTTGTCTCACTTGTATGTTTACCAATCTCCGATGATCATAATTTTTTGAACTTATAATGTACCCAACATTCTTGAAAAATTAAACTATTCCGATCTCAAATAAAGATTTCATAGGGCCCACAATGAAGTCAATACGGGAATATTGTAACTTGGGTCACTACGAGAACCCCAAATCCGTTTGTAAGATGGTAAGTGCATTGAGACCTACAAAATACTAAAGGTTTGAATCGTTGAATGGAATCGTTGTAGTAGATTTCAATCAACACCACAGTCGAGAAATCACACGTGAAGATCTCTGTATTACTATTAGTATGACATTTGGTACTACTATGGACTACATCCTTTGGGTGTATTTAGAATTGTTCAGCTCAAGGGAAGGTTCCTAATCCTAAGACTTGTCGTAGGTGAAAGATTCGAGGGCCATTTGTTTTGAGGCTGTTGAAGTACAGTACTCCCTCCGTCCCTTTTTACTACTACTTGTTTTCTCAAACAATTTGGTGAAGGAATGAAAGCATGTTTTACAACTACTTTTGTTAAAATCTAGCAGGTATGAATATTGTCTTATCGATCAAAAAAACGGTATCTTTTTGACAAATCTCAACCATTAAAACCCACTTTGAGACTCGGTTCAAAAAAGAAAAAAACCACTTTGAGACAAACCATTTCTAAGACAAAAATCACGTCACCTGTTAGGGAAATGATAAGAGAGGCCAGTATTCAAATGCCAAAAGATTAGACTGCAAATATGCAACAAAATTATTTCCGTTGCACCCCCAAAAAAAAAAATGCAACAAAATAATTCTTTACCACAAGTTCTTAAATACTCCTCTTTTTCCTTTCCTTTTCTGTATCCAACAAAAGTAATCCTAAAGAAGCAGAAAATACACGGGTACAAGCAAGGAACAATATTTAGAATTTTCACCACAAAAGCTTTTCATCAATCCAATCCAATACAAAACTTGGGATCAACAGAAACCAATAATGAAGAAAGGCACCGACCATCCTCAAACAATCGAAAACGAATTCACGAGGACATATTTTTCCTTTTGCAGCAAATACTTTTAAGACTTAGAGCAACGAATTCCCATCACTGTGCATCAAACCTTCAACTGGGAACACTACAATTGCCCCTTTCTAGAAGAGAGAGGATTTGGAGAATGGATGACATGGATTAATGGAGTGGATGCTTTCAGGCTGGAATGTAAGACTCAAGCATTATCTGTGTTGGGGAAGGCGATTTGATGTCGACTATCAAATATGTGAACTTCCATTGATTGTCCACCTTGTCCCTGAACATCTCGGTGTAAACTTTTCCGGCTCCATGGGGTCCCCAGATGTAGAAATTCACCTGTTTAATTGACAGGTCACTTCAACATGACGGAAGTCCTTACATCGATCTTGTTTTCGAAGAACATTATGACATTAATTTCAAAGTTTATCAAGAATTTGATTGATGTTTCAATAGACCTAGAAGAGTGTAGAGCCTTTTTGTGGACGACTCTCTTGCACTTCGGTGGCATTCCTTCATTCATGCCCTTATTACAAAATGACTTGTTAAAAGAAAAAGGGCCTCTCTTGTAAGGGGCATGGATTTAATCTTGAAAGATGGAATCTTTTGCCATTATTCACAACTTGAAAATTTCACAAAAAAATGTGTTTTTCAGCATTTTCAGGTATTCAAACTGTCCACGGAAATGTTGTAAGTAGGGAAGAGGGCATAGCCGGTAATAGGGGATCCGATTCTCACCGTAACCTGATACAAACCAAATTAAAACCACTTGACTCAGGAAAAAGGAGATAAACCTCTGCCCAAACACTTAGACCTGCGAAATCGTTCATTTTCTAAACACAAATATCGTCTTCTGTAAATGGCTTGGCGTAATGAAGAGAGCACTGATAGAAACTAATATATATCATAGAAGCCTATGAAGCATAGAAATCATTCTTTTAATTACACCCCCTTAGTTGCCCCAGGTGAAGCTTTTAGGTAATAAACATAAAGAAACAAAACTCAAATTCAGGTCAGAATTGAGATGTGAGGTATACAGGCATCCATTGAAACACAGGAGCCTGCTTAAAACAGTAGAGCACAGTCAGCACAGCATACCCAGTGAAAGAACCAACTACACTTATGTGTTGGCAAATTGCCACAATGAGGTTCAGACTCTATATCACAATCTTAGTAATTTTTCTTTACGGCAATCACAATCTTTAGTTATTGTATATATAACTTTTCTCACCAGAAGATTATCGCTTCTAAAAGAAAAAGGAAAGAATTTTTTAGTCTTGAATGCTCGTATATCATCAAATCTGAATGCTAAGCGGTTATGTAGCATTTAATGGAAACTATTACCAATATCCATAGAAGAAATTCTAGCTTAATCAAACCCGACCATCATTTGAATCCTTTCTAGAGCCTTGCCAAAAATCTTGTACCTGCAAAAAATAAAAAAACACAGTTCACATATCTAGTGACATAGCAGAAGAAATGAAGGTCCTCGATCTCAATTCCAAAGGCTCTAACTGTCAAATATAACTCAAATTAAATGCTAATTCGTACTCTTTAGCTTGAAAGGTGAAGCACTAGTATGGTGGGAGGTGAGTTCAAGGTTGATGACAGCACCGTTTGTGGACGGTGCCACGCGAAAAATATTTGGTTTTGTTGGAAAATTATTTTGGAAAATGATTTCGTTTAGAAAAATGATTTCAGAGTCGCCACCCGGGTTTTTATTTTTGAAAATGGATTTATTACCCGAGAAACAGTTAAAAATGATTTAGAAAATAATGACTCTCGTGCCGCTGATTTTTGGAAAGTGATTTGGTCTACGAAAATGGAAAAATACTAGGGTTCAGGAGCCAGGTTACGAATGGAGAAGGTTTTTAAGGCACCCCACTCGCCCAATTTCAAAATTGGTCTTTACTAAATGTTTTGTGGGATTTTTAGAAAATACTTTGTTGCTTAATTTTTGTCAATAATATTCAATAACAATTGATGAAGGAATATTAAGAAAACAACAAGCAAGATAAAGAGATTGAAAAATTATTTTCAAACACTATGAGGGGTTAATAAAAGAAGAAGACTTCACTTTGTTTCAGGCGAACAGTTAAGAAAAAGACAAAAATAGATTTCAGGAGAAAAGGGATCAATTAAAAGTTTAACCATGAAAACATTATTGTTTCTTTTCTTTTCTCCACTGCCATGCAACAGTTCATTCACCACCATGCATCATTTGTAAACAAAATTTTAATAGCAATGTTGTTTTAATTTAATATTTTACAATTTATATTTTTATTGTGTAATTCCCAAATAATTATATGTTGGAGAGATACAAGGAGTTTGTTTTTACTTGATGACTTGGTCTCCTATTTTTACTCCAACATGGAACCTCTATCCTATTCTCCTATAAAACTTGCATATTAATAGGAATGGATGTTGCATAACAGATTGCAAAGACAATTTCTTTGCTTATAATGTTAACTTTCAGTTGCTATTTTTACGGAACCGGGGGAGGTGTTGTGCACTCCCGTGCCGTGCACCATGTTGTGCGCTCCTCGGCCGTCCGATCGTGTTTTGGACGGCTCAAATGTGTTTTGATTTTTACCGACCAAAATAAATCAAAATTAAATTATAATTGCCGAACACATCTGAGCCGTCCAAAACATAATCTGACGGCCGAGAAGCGCACAACACGGTGCATGGCACGGGAGTGCACAACACCTCCCCCGAGTCCCTATTTTTACACCAATATTTTAGAAGATATCAAGTTTTTCTAACGTCAGCTTTTGTGCCTATATATATTAGTGTTATACCTAATTGGCTTAACACAAAAAAAAAGTCGACTGCCAACTTTCAACCATTACCACGAAAAGTTTCTGATTCCATTGGTCTTTCTTTAACCCATATACAAGTTCTCCATATCATATATAACTACCTCATTTTTCCATATTGCCGTATCTTTTATTACTACTCATTTTATTTGGATTTTGGGTGCTGAGAAACAATTTGGTTCGTGAGTTTAATTCGCTGCACAAAAGCAAACTCGAAGGTCGTTGTATCTTGGGAAAGGAGCGTCATTCAACCCCGTGCAGAAATGGGTGTATCTTTCCTAAGGAGAGCGCGATTTCGCGTGCCTCGACCACCCCACAGGCTTTTCTAATCCTTTCACTATTTATTTTATTTCCTGAATTTGATTGATGAATATTATTTATAATTATTATTCTATCAGAAATTCCTATTTCATATATTTTCCCCAACAATCCCATCTTCTGACAAAACCAACTTCAAGCGATGAAAACCATTTTACTTCCAATGAACAGGTAATTCGAAACTTGAAATGTTAAGTAATAAAAATCCTCTTTGTGAAGAATACTGACGCATCGCAGTGAGCAATGCTCTCAACACATTTTTTTAAAATTTTGTTCTCAAAAAATGTTTAGAAAATGAAAGGAAAGACCGCTTTTGAAGTAATATGTATCCAACTAAGTCCTTCCCCACCGGATTATGGATGAACCAGGACGTTCTGGGATCTGGAAAATTTTCTATGCACAGGAACTGCCGTGCTATGCATAAAAACTGCTGTGCGGTAGTGACAGGCTTAGGCACGGTAGTGTAAAAAAAAAACTAATTTTGATTTTTTGTAACTAATGTTGGCATACCAACCCCAAAATGATACGGATGACCATTTAGGTGCTTGGAGAGCCTTCCCCTCAAACTAACAAGACCATGACTATCGAACAAAAGCTTCTACCTTTGTAAGTAAAAATTTTCCGAGAAAAACTGGAATTGCACGAGCACTTTTCTTACACTGGAAAAACAATACTTTGAGGATAAGGGTAGGACTTGACTTGTACGAATGGAAGAAAGAAGGTTTGGTTTGGGTTAGGAAAATTCTGGCCAAACCATGGATATCTCTGGATGGGTTTTGATGGAAATCGTGGATGGGCTTTTGAAGGAGATCGTGGGTGAAGATTTTTGTAGTAAAGAGAAGTAATTCTGGGCTATTTTTTTGGGAGATATTTTCTCATCCAAAGCCTACGGCATTTATAGAGAGAATTGGACTTGGTACTCAAGTAAACTTGTTGCCCAATCAAGCCCATTATAGGCTGCTGCTGTTTGCTTTCAAACATGCCTAGACCATCATATTTTTGCAGCAGATTCTTGGTCAAAAGTTGCGGCTTCTGGCAGTCCAGAATCGCACCGCATTTGGGGCACCGCCATAGGGCGGTTTAAGGCTTGAACTGCCGTGTGGTTTGTAGGAACTACTGCACAGCCGTGCATATTCATGGCACTCCAGTTCGAACACTGGGGTGTGGCGTTTGTGTACTACTGCACAGTAGTTTTGTTTTGAAGATTGGGGTGTGAAGGTTACACTGCCGTGCCTTGGTTAATCCTCCAACTCGATTTTCCTTGGTTCCCGGAGGCTCGTGCGTCCAAAATTCTCTCGTTTTGGTCTCGTTTTCATCATCGAGAATTTTTAATATCATCCGTGGATAAAAATTGGGGTGTCTACACCGTTACCGGGGTTCAGCCAACAATACCACAGGTGATTACATGGGCGAGGTTCGTGAAAGTCTTTAATGATCAGTATTGTCCTGAGTCATACCGACATGAGCAAGAAGCAAAGTTTATTGATATGAAACTGGGAAGTATGTCAGTACCGGAGTATGAGGCAATGTTTAATGCTCTGTCGGCGTATGCTTCGGATTTGGTTAACACTGATGAGAAGAAATGCAGGCGATTCAGGAAAGGACTTGAAGGCGATGTGAATACTAGGTTGACGTCATATAAGGAAACGGATTATGCTGACTTGGTGGATATGGCAAGGAGGGTTGGAAAGGATTGCAAGAAGAGTTTGAGAAATAGGAACAATATAAGTTCGAGCAAATTCGATAAGAGTTAGGCCAGTCAGATGAGCAAGCCGAGTGGTTATTGATAAGTCCCCAATATTGTAAATATCTGGGGCTTATCTAACTCATTTTGCTCATACACACGCGATTTCGCGCCTTATATGTTTGATATGCGCGTAGTGTTGTTTTTATTAGTTACAAGTGAAACACGTGAATAAGCGCATTTTGGAGCCCATTGGGAACCGTCCCAAGTTACTGAGGGCCACGTGCCCCATGGCACGCCAACACCGGGCCTCAAGAGCCAAGAAACGATGATTTGGCTAGGGTCCGGGAAGTCGGAAAGTCACAAAGACAAGCCGATGGTTTGGAAGCCATGCCGCACGCTCACATGGACTCTCGGTGAATTCGGGAGTGATCAAGCACCCACACGACAAAAGGTCACCTCCCCCGACGGTCACACGGTGTATTCAAATGCTTTGGAAGAGACTGGAGGCACGCAAGGCGATAGGAGTGACCGAAAGAAGTCAATTCATCATGAGGCACATCTGGATCAATCCATAGGAAGAAGTGGATCAATCCACTCATGTCAAAAATCCCAACAGTCAATTCTGGATTGATCCAGTCCAAGAGTGGATTGATCAACTCAAGGCCAACTCTGCATCAGCAAATAGTGGATCGATCCAGTCCAATAGTGGATCGATCCACTCAAGTCCAAAAGTCCACCAGAGCATCTTGGATCGATCCAGTCCAATAGTGGATCGATCCACATCAATCCGTGGAGCATTTTTTCAGCACTTTTTGTACTTTCTATTAATGGAAACTTTGTGTATTATGTGAGTGCTTTATAGATATTTGTTGGAGAGAGGAATGGGATGATAAAATAAATTCTCCTCCTCCTTCTCTCACACTTTCTCTTTTATTTCCTTAGCTAAGTTTTTGCTCCTCCATTGGAGGCTTTTCAAGGTTTCTCTCTCTAAATTCCCCGTGCAATCGTTGATCTCCCGTAAGTTTCTTGTTTATTAATCTTGCTACTCTTGTTTAGCTCTCTCAATATATGTAGTTTATTTTCAATTCTCTCAAATTTCTAGTGTTCATGTTTTTCTAGCTTTGTCCTTAGAAAACTCTTGTTTCTAGTAATTGTTAATCAATTTCTCAAGTACTAATATTGTAGGCTAACCTAGGATCTCCATTAAAAATCAGTTTTTAGGATTAATTAAGCATGTATTTAGTTTTCTTCAAAGTTCTAGACTTGTTAACTAGTGTAATGGGTGAGTAGTTTAAGTAGGCTTAGTCATGGGGTGATTAGCACACCATGACTTGGGATTAATCCATCCATCTCATGTTAAGGCATACATTGCTTGTTTCTCAAATATTTGGGGCTTCATTTTTATGTACCAAAGTTTGGGTTTGTTAATCTCTTTTATCACACGTAGCCAAGGGTTTAACTACTTGGCACGTGTGATGCTTTGGGCGATGTCAACTCAACCGTTTGCCAAATGAACCGAAAACCCCTAATCTTTGGTAAACACATTTTTCTAGTAAATGGTTTTAAACTCTAAATCTTCCGTTCGGGGGCATTTAACGATGCCCTGAGCCGGTTATCAATAGGGGATGGATTAACCCAAGTCATGGTAGTTAAATACCCCAAGACTTCGCCTCAGTTTTAATTAGTCGTTTTTAAATCTTCGAGTCGTTCTTGAAGTCGAGAGAATTCCACTAAACAAACTCCAAAAGCCAAGTTTGCCGCTTTAAGGCTAAAATCATCATTCGCGAATCAACCATCACGCGCGGCGCATTCGGTCTCTGTGGATTCGACCCGGTTTTACCGGTTTTGATGCTACGCGATACCTAAACCCTATGCTTGGGGAAACAACATTTGATATACAATCCAAGGTCGCAAGCAGTTGTTACAAGGGTGAAAGTGAATTTCAACATTTGAAAAGACAAAGTGGATTTAAACAACAAAGTGGGTAAGGAGCAAGTAGGTAGAGTATGAGTAGAGAAGGTGGATCAAGTGGCGGAGGGAGTTCTTACCAATGTTTCCGTTGTGGGGCTCCTGGCCATCGTGTTAGGGATTGTCCTGAGGCTAAGAAGGAAATCAGGTGCTATAATTGTGGAGAAATGGGTCATATAGTGACACAGTGTACAAGACCTCGAGCACTGGCATCATCCTCAGTTGGTAATGCGTCTATTGGACGTGGGACATCTCCGGTTGGTTAGGGTGGAGGTACAGGTAGTTCTACCGCACCGAGCAGGGTATTTGCCATGATACGACAAAAAGATCATGCGACTCCAGAGGTGGTGGAAGGTACCTTTATGGTTTTCGGTATTTATGCACATGTTCCAATTATTCAATCCAGGTAACTAATTTCGTGGACGAAATTCCTAAAGGAAGGAGAAGTGTAATACCCGAGTTTTAAATTATGGTTATGTGTTAGATTTTGTGCATGTTTATCTTAATTACGTGCGTTACCTGCATAAATTGGCATTATTTGAAAGTATGCAAAACGGAATGTTTTTATTGGGCGGAGCATCGAAACCTCGTGGGAGCAATAGCGTGGAATAATTTTCTTTATAAACCCATATGCTACCACATATTACTCTGTTTTGCTGAGTCACAAACATACACCGGTGAGAGAGAGAGAGAGAGAGAGAGAGAGAGAGAGAGAGAGAGAGAGAGAGAGAGAAGTGAGAGATCGGCAAGGAGGAGGAGGAGGAAGAAGAGAAGAGAATTGGGGGAAAACTAGAGGAAAACTTGGAAATCTCGATTTTAGTAATTCTTGAGATCGGAACGGGCACATCCGAGGTGCCAAAACCATAGTCATTTCTTCCTTTTTTGAGACTGAGGTGAGTGTTGATTCACAGATGTAGTTTCACTTAGAAGTGAATTGTTATTATGAATTGTGGCATAAGTGCCGATATTGGAGCCTTCGGGCTAGAATTGTGGCATAAGTGCCGATAATGGGGCCCTCGGGCCGGAATTGGGCATAAGTGCCGATACGTGGCGAACGCGTCGATAAAGTGGCCTTGGGCCGATGGCATAAGTGCCGATATATGTGGCTTATTGCCGATCTTTTAGATTTGATCTTGACTAATCAATTTTAGTGATTATATTTGTGGGTTAGTGCTCTACCCTTATGAATTGCATCTATGTCTCACATACATTCCTGGAATCTGTTCTGGGTTCTAGTTTTGTAGGTGTAGGGTCGGTGTCCACTACAGGTTTTGTTGTGCAGTTGCACCTCACTCAAGTGACGGGTCGGGACATGGTTTTGTATTGTTAATAGCAGTTTTGCTTGGCCATATGAATCTATTCTCAGGGCTGGGATAAATTGTATAATCTTATTTTTTTTAAGACATACATCAGACTTCGTGGTACATAGGACATTCTTGGGGTTTTGTATATAATGAACTGTTTTATCTTTTAATTTGTGGTTATGTTGAGCTGTGGGTTGGCCTTGTCGGGCCAGGTGTCACGCGTCGTGTCGGGTTAGGCGCTGTCCGGGACGGGCGTGACAATTTCTCTCCTGATTTTCCTAATATTCTCTCTCCTAATTTCCTAATATTTGTCTCTCCTAATCTTTCCTAATTTATCTTATCTCTCTCTCTCTCTCTCTCTCTCTCTCTCTTCTAAAAAATCTCTCTTTCCTAATCTTATAATTCTAACTTTTAATCTTCTCACACCTAATATCTCAAAAAAACATGGTAAATCTTCTCACATAATAAACATGAAATTTTGACTTAAAAACATGGTAAATTTTTTTATTATGAACACTATATATGTTGATTTATCATGTTTATTATGTGAAATCACCGAAGTGATAAAACAATAAACCATATTGACGGTGTATAAATAACCCTATTTAAAAGGACATGTGAACATAGTTCATTAAATTACCACTTTTTCACCGAAGTGGTAAAACAATAAACCATATTCACTATGTGAAAATAACCCTCTTTTAAAGAAAATGCGAACATGGTTTATTAATTTACTACTTTTACTGTATCAAATCACTCATATGGTAAATCAATAAACCATAATCATCGTATGAAATAATCATCTCTTAAAAGACATATGAACATGGTTTATTAACTTATCATTTTCATTGTCTCGAAAAAAAACACTACAACATTGAATCGAAAAAAAAAAAATCACCGTTGAATCGGAAAAAAAAAAAAGGATACAAAAATAGCATACACCATGAAAATAGGTACAATCACTTGCCATGAATCATAAGTTTTCAGTAATACACCATGAAACCTCAAGTACAAAACACACATACCATGAACCTTTTGGACTATGTTTGCCAAGAATCAAAACAGCCAATCACATCTTGATTTGCAAAGATGATTGACGAGATCCATACCAAACGGCAGTGCGATTCTCCAACCTTACAAACCAATTATCATCAATGGCGAGAAACTCGATGTCGAGGCCTACGAACCCGGAGTCGTCGTCGTCATATTACAGACCGAAGATGGTTGATAATCTAGATAGTCTGATCACTGGCTCAAAACCCGGAGTCGTCGTCGACTCACAAGGTCGCGTAGTTGCCGTCGCCAATGAACCAGAGAGGTGTACTATCCATAATCATCGTGGTCGCCGTCGTCAAAGAACGAGGTTGGAGGAGGAGGGGGGAAGTAGGGCAGCGGAAGAGAGGAGAGAAAGAATGGTGAGCGTTAGTTTTCCAGAAGATGGAAAAAATAGAGTTTCCAAATTGTAGTGGTAGGTTAGTGAAGAATTTATGGCAGTGGGAAGTGATAAAAGGAATGTTTCCTTTTTATATTTCGTATTTTTATTGAAACCTCTATTATTGAAAAAGGAATAAGGGCACAATGGTCCAAATTACATTTACAGGATGGAATCATAAAGATTCAAAACCCATAGGGTGGCATCCTAAGGATAATATTGTTATGGGATGTCTAATTAAAATTTCCAAAATGAATTTTACATTATCTATACTATTTTTTCTTGATCAGCAAATTATCTTTACTTGGTGCACTTTTCACGCATGAAGAGTAATTTTGTCACTACTAATTCAAAGGAATAAAGTAAGGCTCTTTTTGGATCTCAAGGGAAAAGGTGGAAAGGAAGATAAGAAAGAGAAAGGAAAATATTCAAATTCCTATTTAACTTTCCTCCTATTTTTTCTTTTATTTATTTCTTAATTATTGTGGACACCCCGCAAAAATTCACCGAGTTTCGAAAATGGTTTGGAAAATGTGATTTTGATTTTAGAGTCGCCACCTGGGTTTAAGTGCCGTACCCGAGAAACCGGTGTTAAAAATGACTCTTTTGCCCTTGTTTTGAAAAAAAGCTTTCACCGGCACGTTACCAAGATTTCTCGGGTTCGGGAGCTAAGTTATGAGGGGGAAGGTTTTTAAGGCACCCCCCTCGCCCGGTTATGGAAACCGGTCTCTACTAAGTACTCAAGGGATTTTAGAAAAATATTTATTTCATAAACTCAAATGCGTAAACAAAATAAAGGAAGCAAATGTGCAATGATCATCACAATTTATCGTATGCAAGTGTATGCTTGTGAATGTGTGGATGACATAACATGATGGTATAATGGCATGAATATTAGTAGCAGCACCTACAAACTATGAATAAAATGAAACAGAAGCTTTTTTAGACCCTTTTGGAAAATCTAATCTGATCCTTCTGCCTTCTTTCAAGCACCTGAAGGTATGTTTCAAACGCCTGAAGCTGGGAGGATCAGGCGCCTAAATGGGGCTTTAGGCGCCTGAAGCTATTGCTTCAGGTGCCAGAAGCTACTGCTTCAGGTGCTTGCTCAAACCCACTTTGACCTCTGTTTTGCTTTTGATACTGATAGGACAATGATGTTAACTCATTGTAATGAGAGAAACAAATTTGAAAGCTTCATCTAACCATTCATTCACACCATAAAACACCATTAATTTCTCATAAAAAAATGTTTTTCATCCATTCAAATAGCAAAACAGAGACCTTCCACTCTTGCATGCAAAGAAAATGACCTCCAATAGAAATTTTGTGATAAATAGATGGTTTTGGCTACATTGATGGTCATTTTCCTCCTTAAAAAGTATGATTTTCACCTTTTCGAGTGGAAAACAGAAAGTAAACAGTTTGTTTTGGGGATTTAAACCATCATCAGCATAACTATAGACCAAGACAAATCATTTTAAGATAGAAAAAGATGAAAATGAACAGGGCTTGAAGCTGCTGCTTCAAGTGCCTGAAGTCGCTGCTTCAGGTGTCGAGCAAAAATGCTTTTTTGATATATTTAAGTCATTGTAAACCCATTATTGGTATCAAGAACCAACATGGACCTACTGACTTCCCTCAACAAGAACTTTGCCACACTGATTGGGTAGATTCACTACCTTTTCGGAGCTTGAAATGGGTGATTGAACAATGGAAATGGGTTTTTGGGTGGATAATGGAGGCTTGAATGAAGTTATATACTGGTTTTGGGTGTTTTCTTAAGAGAAAATGACTGACTTGGCTGATTTTTCAAAAAATATCATCGAACCTCTTCAAATGAGGAGTGTGAGGGTTTATATAATGCTCCAACGGGTGGTTTAGGTCCCCTATGGGCCATTTTAGAGGTTTATTTAGGCTAATACACTCCCCCTTTGAAGGTAATCTGCAAGAACGAATCATAATCATTACACCCAAGATATTCCCGCTCAAATTTTGAAATTCTGGAAAAAGAGCTTCAGGCGCCTAAAAGGCCTCTTTAGGCGCCTAAAGGAAAGACTTCAGGTGCATGGGGAGGGTTCATGCGCCTAAAGGAGAATGCTTCAGGTGCATGAGGAAGGTTCAGGCACCTGAAGGAGGGTGCTTCAGGCACATGCAAATATGCTTCAGGTGCATGGAATGGGTTCAATGGTTTCTTTTGGTTTTTGGTTTGGAAGTGTTTTGGTAGGGTTTTGGATAAATTTCAATCATCCCTTTTAAGCTCTAAAACGTGTTTGAAAGTCCATTTTCATCATCGGGAACGCTATGGATTTTCGTAGGCCCACATTGGGGTGTCTACAATTATTTTCCCATTTTTCACTTTCTTCCCTAACTTCCAAACAGAGCCAAGAAAGAAGTGCAAGAAATTACACCCTATTAGTACTTTCTTTCTTAAAACAAACAATCAAACAACTCAATTCGAAGGGCCCAAGCTTCCGTAACCGCAGCTTGTGGTATGAAGATCTTAGAAGCAATTTTTGAGTCTGATTGCAAAGAGCTTATCGAAAGCTTAAACCGAGAAGATCACATTGTAATTGGGAGATTTCAATTCTTGTAGAGGATATCAAGGCATGGGCAAGCTCGAGAAATTGGTCTTTTACTTGGTGCTGTCGAGAGATGAGTAGGGTAGCCCATTGGGTAGCCACAAATTGCTTAGGTAGAAAAGTCGTATTTTCTCCAGGTTGTATTCCGCCCGAGTTAGATGCTATTTTGGGGCCAATTAACCGATTAGCGTTTTTTAAAAAGAGAATTTTAATTAGGCATCCTGTACAAAAAATATCCTTATGATTCCATCCTATGAGATTTGAATACTTATGATTTCATCATGTAAATGGATAATTGGACCATTGTGCCCTTATTAACTCTCCCTAAATACCATTTAATCAATTATATTGATACAATTTATAGATTTTCTTTAATTAAATCACTACCTATATAGAATTATATACACCTCCACAAAATAAGGAGATGGTATTCACGTTTCAAATTCCCTCAATTAATGGGATTAGTTATTTAGTGATATCATTACCTCTTTGAAATTACCTATATCATTACCTAAAAATGATATCATTACCTCTTTGAAATAATTACCTATATCATTGAACAGATTAATTGTATATCGTTACTTATATCATTACCTCTTCAAAATCCACTCTTTCTCTCCTCTCTCCGGCAATCCAGCTCAAATCCGGGTCCACATCCACCTGCGGCTCCCCGCACCATCACATCCCAAAGAGCTTTCTCATCTAAAACGTTGTCACTGGAACCCATCGGAGGGAACGACTCAACAACCTTGGTGTTGGAATATGATTCGTACCAGTATTGATACCACAAAATCATTCTCGAAGACCCACGTTTAATTCCTTTTTGTTTTTTAAGTTTTGAGCCATTTGTATTTTTCTTTTTTGGTTTTGTTGAGTTACAGATTTGCATTAAAAGATTTGTGGTTTTTTATCAAAGATCTGTGGGTTTTGATCGAAGATTTGTGGATTTTGTGGAAGTTAACGTCGGTGTTGTTTTTTTCGACTCAATTGTCGGTTTTTTTTTCTTTCGATTCAATGCCGGTGTTTTTTTTTGTTTCTTTGATACAGTAAAAATAGTAAATCAATAAACCATGTTCACATTCCTTTTAAAATACAGTGATTATGGTTTATTGATTTACCATTCTAGTGACTTGATACAGTAAAAGTGGTAAATCAATAAACCATGTTCACTCTATGAAATAAACGACATGTGAACATGGTTTATTGATTTTCCATATTGGGTGATTTAGTATAATAAAAGATGATTTATTGTTTTACCACTTCGGTGATTTGGCAAAGTAAACTTGATAAATCAACACATGATTCAACCATGTGTTTCATGTGGTTTTATGGTGAATTGATCAACTATGTTTTTCATGGTTTTGGCTTGGGTTGTGATTTTATGGTGCATTAATCTATCATATGTTTCATTTTTTTTTTTGTAATGCATTAATCTACTATGTTTCAATGGTTTTTTTTTTGTATATGCAATCTGACGTTTATGTTTGGACTACATATAAACCGTGTTCACATGTCTCATGACTCGTGTTTTTAGGTCAAATGTCATTATTAATTATTTTTAATTTTGTTTTGAGATTTTAGGTGTGAGAAGATTAGGAGAGAGAATTATAAGATTAGGAAATAGAGAGATTTTTCAAGATGCGAGAGAGAGAGAGAGAGAGAGAGAGAGAGAGAGAGAGAGAGAGATTGAGATAAATTAGGAAAGATTAGGTGAGAGAAATATTAGAAAATTTAAGAGAGAGAATATTAGGAAAATCAGGAGAGAAATATTAGGAAAATCAGGAGAGAGAAAGGGTGTTTTGGGGTTTATTAGAAATTTAGGATGAAATCATAAGTATTCAAATCTCAAAGGATGGAATCATAATGATCTTTTTTTGTACATGATGCCTAATTAACTCTCCCTTTTAAAAACTTTATTAAATAAAACGCCGGTTTTCGAACTTTATTCCCAAAATACATGAAAACGTTATTAGAAAACACGCTTTTAAAAAATCGTGTTTCCGGAACACGCTTTCATCATTGATTAGGACAGATTAATCCAAAGTCACCTAAAAAACATGGTTAGAAAACACGATTTCATAAAACGTGTTTTATAAACACGATTTCTAGAGTCGTGTTTGGGAACACCGTTTTTACCTTTAATAGTCCTGGGGCTTTTTTTATAACAGTTAGACTTATTTTCCTCTTTTGAGACTTCTTCTTGTCTGCGACTAACTTCAACCACTCCGGCCCTCCGCCAGCGATTACCACTCTGGTGGCCGCCATGTTTCCTCTCTCTCCTCATCTCTGTCGCTCTCACTCTCACGATTTGCATGACTATTTTCGTTCTACCTTGGGCTATTGTTTCAATTAAAGACCTCTTTTTGAGTATGTACTCCAACATTGAAATGGAGATTGCACACCTGTTTGATGAGCGTGACAGAGATCAAGGCTTTGTTTGGTTGAGAATTTTGAAAAAAATATTTTGAAAAAAATATTTTTGAGATAGTGTTTGAATGAGTTTTTGGGAAAAGTAAATAATTAGAGAGGTGTAATGTGATTATTTGGAAAGAGAGAGATAAAAAGAAAAATTTTTTTGAAAATGAAGAATAATGATTGGAGAGAGAGGTAATCTAACGAGTAGAGAGATCTTTTCTCCTTTCCCTAATTTCTTTCTTTTAACTTCCAAAGCAAATGTGATTAATGATTGGAAAGATGAGAGATGAGGAAAGAATCTTTTTGAATTTTTTTAATCCGAAAATGTGAAGTGAACACAGAAAGCGTGTTAATTTCTTGGAGCGTGATGATTCAAATCGGGCCTATTTTGAATAAACCTTAATTTGTAATGATTCAAGGCGAGTATCTGCCCACGGAACGATGTTAATCTAACAGAGACGAACCAGAAACCCAGGAGTCATCTTTTCTCCTTTCCCTATATTTCTTTCTTTTAACTTCCAAAGCACCCCAAGGCTGGAGCTCCATGACTGTGTTTCACCGAACAAAACATTAAAAGCGTGTTTACTAAACACGTTTTCATGTCGGATTATAATTCACTTAAGTTTTTGGTTAATCCGTCTTAACCCACGGTAAAAGCGTGAAACAGAAACACATTTTTTAGAAAGCGTGTTCACGTATTTTGGGAATAAAGTTCAAAAACACTTGTTCTATTTAATAAAGTTTAAAAAAACGTAAATCGGTTAATGAGCCCTATTTTAAATAAACCTTAATTTGTAATAACAGTTTATGATCTTATCAAAAACAAACAAACAAACAAACAACTCAATATCCGAGGGAAGGGCCCATGGCAGGCCCCCTGATACAAAATCGGGAAATCCCAATACCTTGGTAGAACCCCAGTCCTGGACTTCATATTATTCCTCCTCGGCTCCTCCTACCTAGTGTACCTACAATTCATCCGAAGCAATTAAAATCGAAGAGGGCATGTGAATTGGGGAAACGAAAGCCGGGAGGAAATGAAATGGAATTGGATGATTGGGAGTTGAGCACTGAAGACCTCGATTCCCTCGAGCGGGACGCTCTCAAACAGATTGCTCACCGCAATTCTTCGACCACAATTCCTTCCCACAGGCAACAACAGCTACAGCAACAACACCACCACTCTGCTCCTTTTAACCCGCAATGTGAATACCCTCCTCCGTCCAGTCCCATTGCCGAGTCTTGTCCTAAAACCAAGGTCAATTTCTTCAAACCATATTCCGCCCTTGTTTCGTTTCAAGGTTCATAGGTTTATGGTTCGTATATATGTTCGTATACGTAGTGTGATTTTACTCTTAGAGTGGTGTCTTGAGTTCACATTTCCTTTATGTTTATTTATTCTCTATTCGGGTTGTTGACTCATTTATTTACCCCTACCCTAGTGTGTAAAGCAGGCAGATGCTTCACCGTCTGCATCTAGGATATTACCTGCATCAACAGAACCTAAAGTAACCAGTGAGTTACTTCTGATTCTTCTCGCTGCCTTCCATTCTTTGTTCTACTCATATAGTTCTTCCTCTTAATTACTTCTCTTGGTTTTTCCTTCTCAATAAGATGAGTATTTGAAGGAACAACCACTGCTCTCTGTTAAGTTTTTTCTACATGCTACTGGAAACATCGCTGCAAAGTTTCCGTATGACCAGGTAATTGTTTGGTCTGCCCGCAAAATGATTTATGTGGATTTCTTTTGTCATCCTGTCCACACTTTACTTGAGCTTCCACCAGGTACTTGTAGGAGCATTCCGCAAGATCTCCAAAGCTAGCTGGAATGCAAAGGAGAGGTCTATACTTTGACTGTGTCTGTGTGCATGAAAGAAGTCAATGTGTTGTTTGCTTGCTTTCAGTTTTGCTTTGTTCTCTGAGTGCAGTCTTAAGTTTTTTATTTTATCTTAATTCACAGGTTGTGGATGCTCCCCATTTCATCTTTGTCATTGGCAGAAAAAGTACTAACTGAACTATCTGGTCTTAAGGTTGAGGTAATTGATATTTTTTTTTCACAAGTTTTCCAAGCTATTTAGTTATCTAGAAGATATGATTAGGGTGTGTTAGAGGTGGCAAATGGGTGGGTTGGGTTGGGTTTGAATGGGTTGGTGTGGGTTATGGGTTGAATATGGGTGGGTTGAATATGGGTTGAAAGTGAATGGGTTGAATATGGACGGGTTGAATATGGATCAAGCAAAACCCAACCCGACCCAACCCAACCTGTTCTTTTTTTTAAGATCGGTACTGGAAAAGGGATTATATCAATACAAAAGTCACAATCAAAACGTCTACAAATCAGATACCTCCTGATCCTTCAGTAAACATTTTCGTAAAATTTCGGGAATCAAACTGCCGTGCCAAACTGCCCACGTTGGGAATTAATTATCCACATTGTCGTCTCTGCTTATTAGAGAGAGAGGGGAGGTTCAATCCCACTGATACTATGGGTTCAACTTGAACCCATTTTGAACCCAGATAAACCCATCTAAATATGGGTAAATATGGGTTCACCCATTTACAACCCACATTATAAATTGGGTAGGTTGGGTTGGGTTTTAGGTGGGTGGATTTGGATGGGTTCATGGATTGGGTTGAAAATTGCCACCTCTAGGGTGTGTTAGGACTTGCCCACTGCTTCAGGAGTCGACAAACCATGATTTTTTGTGGTTATTTAGAAGCTCTCATAACTGTTTGATCCTTCATTTTCCAACTTCTGATCTTCCAGGTAGAGAGTTTAGATCCATTGGTGCGGCGTGCTATTATTGCTGCCTCTGCTGTTCCAGATCTTCGAGGTAAATCAAAGCTTTCAAATGCACATGGATGCTACTAGCTTCTATTATATAGGTTATGTGATCGTTGTGCTGACCAACCAGTTTGTCGGTTGTCTTTTTTTGGAGACAATATCGAGTGGGATTTGTGCATTATGACAACAAAATGAGTATTCATGGGTGTGGCAGGAATTTTAATTTGTAGTGGATGCGCAGACTCCGAGAACAATAACCAAACCTTTGGAACCTTGTAGAAAAAGTGATGCACATGGAAAAGTAGAAGGAACAAATCAAAACTTAGTTCTCTCAATTTACATATAAGGTCTTCATTTCGTTTATAATCACACGTATCTTTGAGCTCAGTTATGTCATTGACAATGGATCATGGTCACTTAGTGTTGAGGCCTCAATGATTCAAATTGCGCATAGGCACCATCAGACTGTGAATCAACCAATGGATGACTTCTATGGTGGGAATCTTATTTGTTGGGAGAGTAAGAAGCAAACAGTTGTGCTGTTCAAAAAAAAAAAAGAAGCAAACAGTTGTTACAAGGTTGGTGTGAATAGGAGGGATATTGGGCTTGTACTTCCTGTGAGCTTAAGTGGGTGAAACATCTTGTTCAAGATATAGCATTTGTTATTGTGATAATCACGTTACGTTCCTTGAAGAGTGGACTAAGAATATTGAAGAGGATTGTCTTGTGGTTTGAGACAGGTGGAGAGTGGTGTGACGGTTGCTCCTTGCGTGTTGATTGGAACACGACGTGCTCTATTCTATTTGCCTATACCTCTGTGTAAACATCATAAGTTTGTAATGTAAACATTTGGTGTTGTTTGAGATGTTCTGTTGAAGCACCAACTAAAAAACAATTGGCACTAACCCAAGCTCATATTAGCTTAAGAGGTGTTAATTTCTCGATGTTGAACAAACTTAACACTTCCCTGTGTGTGCAACCCTCGGTTTCAGGTGGTGAGATAAAAAAATGATTCAGCACACAGTGATCGCAGTGAAACAAAGTAAAATTTTGTCCCCAAAAAAGGGTAGGGGACAGGGCGGGGTGGGGGAATCAATCAGTCTTTCCTTTTGTAAAGCATCTAACGTAAAACTAATTGACAATGGCTACCTAAGTTCATTTACTGGGTTTAGAGGTGATAATTACTTGATGTGGGCAAGCTTCCACATATACTCTCTAACTCGAGGGAGAGTACGGCGAGTTATTTGAGTTATTTTGCTTACGGGGATGACAGTATTTATAGGCAATCTTGTTCATTATACAAATGAACTACATGTATTGGTGTTGATTAACACCACCAGATCTTATTTGGGTTCGTCAACTATAAGATAATTTGTTTTATATGTTCAAAATTTGTTGCCAGATCGATATGACATGATTCCAGGAAATGTTGAATCAAAGCTTTTGCCATTTCAACGCGATGGTGTTAGGTGAGAAGAAGTTTTTTCACTTAATATGGAGACTTTCTATATAAGACAATTGTTTGGTGAAATCTA
Organism: Vaccinium myrtillus; assembly: GCA_016920895.1. Classification (NCBI taxonomy): domain Eukaryota; kingdom Viridiplantae; phylum Streptophyta; class Magnoliopsida; order Ericales; family Ericaceae; genus Vaccinium; species Vaccinium myrtillus. The sequence goes on along the minus strand of CM029270.1, from coordinate 40,796,686 downwards.
TCTTTATGTTACTATATGGACATCTATTGTTTTATTCTTGCAGGCTTGCAGTTGTTAAGGTATTGATAGTCTTTTTCTTTTCAGGTTTATGTTGCAGCATGGAGGGCGTGTCCTCCTTGCAGATGAAATGGGATTGGGAAAGACTCTTCAGGCAATGGACCCTACTTGCTCTTATTCCATTGGTGAAATAATTGCTCGATCTCCTTTTCTTTCTTGTGATAACTTAGGGTGTCTAGGTCAGCTTACCCGCATCTCGACTAATTCCTGTGGACGTAATCCCACCGTTGACCAATGGGGATTAAAGCTGGGACGAAGTTCCATAGGGAATGGCCCCAAAAGTGTTAGATAGAATTGGAAAAGAGTTGCTCAATCTCCTTTTGAGGGCATTATTGCTTGTGTTAGCTTAGGTCCTTGGGTTAGCTTTGTAGAAACATTATACCAACCCAAAAGCTTAAGAGCCTGTTTGGCCGCTAACTTTTTTCATTTTCCAATTCTCCTTATTAGCTTTTGGGTGTTTGGCAGTGAAGGACAAAAACAGATTATGGGAGAATGTGGTTTGTGTTTTTGAAGATAGAGAGCAGAAGTAAGAAATAGCCTCAGAGGAGCTTTTCATGTTTTGGGAGAATGTGTTTTGCTTTTTTCGTAAGGATGAGATTTTTTTTTTCTGCACGGATGAGTGTGAAAACATGTTGCAAAATGCATTTATCATTTATCTCCCAAACACTACTCTTTTTGCAAAATGCATTCTACGCTTTTCTCCCAAACACTCCTGTCAAATTCAAAATACATTCTGACCATAATTCAAAAAGCTAAAAAGTCAAAAATTTGAAAATGAAAAACTGAAAATGAGGCTCCCAAACACCCCCTAAGATAGGTGGGGGAAAGATTTCAACATTATCTTAAGTGGTCACAATTTTCATAACCAAGCAATGTGGGATTGTATTCCTTAACATCCCCTCGCATGCATTCGCATTTAATGTTTGTCAATGTCATGTGTAACCTCTTTGGGGTCTATCATCGTGCAACTTGCTGGGTCCATCATCATGGGGGTGAATTGAATTTTTTTGGATGTGGGGGTGGAATAGACCCCACGATGATACCATGTAGAAACTTTATATCCAACACAAAAACTTAGACTATTAAGTGGAGAGGTCCCGACATTATGTCTAGTCATCAGCCATTCATGCGCAAGCAATGTGGGATTCCATTCATAACAAGCTTCGTTTGAGATGATGGTCATCAACTTTGTAGCCATTTCAGATGGCAAATGGCTTACTTACTTTAGTTTTTGATCATTATTATTTACTTGGGAATTTCAACTAGGACCCAAGTTAAGGTCTTTTGAAGCTTGAGGGGCAATACTAACGGTCAAGCAATCTTAGACTTGGTCGACCTAGACTGGCCTAGATGTCTTCGAAGATCTGTGTCTAGAACCTAGGTGATTTTACCTTAGATATTTTGTATTTCTTGATAATTGAACATCCTTACCGATGGAACATTTGTATTATTGATAATTGAACATCCTTACTGATGGAACATTTCTTGCAAGATCCTTAGCCTTGCCTCGATGTCCTTTACAGTTTGATGCAACTCTTAAGGGTTCAAGTCCCTGGAGCATGTATGAGCTTCCGCGTCCCAAGTTTCTTTATGGATGTGGATTGATTTACACCCTACCTAAAATGCAAGTCATTGCCAATCGTACGGTTGTAGCCTAACATTGGATGCTATCAAGAGAGAGATGGAGATGCTTGAATTGTAGCAACATACGCCGACTGTTGTCATGTGACTCATGTTTGCATGTCTAGTGCCGTAGTTTGTTTTAGTACCACTTATAAATAGAGTGTTTTGCTACCCTCATTGATTTGATATGGTTTGGTGTTTATGTGAAATGGGCATATGGCCACAAGAACAACAGAAATAAACAACTCTGTAAGAAAAAGAAAAAGAAAGAAAAGAAATAGTGGCTTCAAACCTGGATCAAGCTAACTTTCTACGATCTGACAAGAACTGGATAAAAAGGATGGAAAGGTCTTATCTCCACCTGATTTGTTGCAGGAGATGATGTGATTTTGCAGTAACACATCATGAGATCTAGATTGCGTCAATCGGGGTTTATAAAATAGTTGAAGATTTGATTGTCATCGTCCAGTAGTTAGGATTTTATCGTTGGGTCTAGTTTATGCTTTGGACTTACAAGATTAAGATTTGATTTTTTCTTCTCTTGGTCAAGGTTTTGATAAACTGTTTACTTAGGAGAGAAGATGGTAATTATTTTGTTGTTTTGCATTTGGTGTGTTTGATACATATCTCTTTCATGACCAAAAAAGATTGAGAAAGAAGAACTTTGAGTAAGAAATGCATGGCAAGAGCTACAAAGTATCAGATTTCTATTAATCTGCAGAAGTAAAGATGTTTCTTTCTATGATTACTACATCAGCGCGATGCATTCTCTTGGCGGTACATAAATTATATACCAATAATGCTGTTATAGAGAAATTTACCATAATTGGAAATTATACACTTTAGACTTTCGGATAATTATGATACTAATCTATTTTGAAAGCAAAGGCAAGAAAATATACTAATTGAGAGTTCAGAAACCAACTCTATATCGCTTTTCACCCCCTGTTTTTTGAGGTAAAGTTGCCTTGGAGTTATGGCTGGTTATTTGAGTTTAGGCATTTCGACTTTTCAGGTGAAGTTTCTTGAATTTTGTAGCTGTATTCCACAGCCATGCCTCTTCTTAAGAAGTATTTTTTTAACTTTTACAGTGCTAGCTTTTAATCCATTTGACCATTAGTGTTACATGAGATTAGAGATTTTGTTATACAGTGATGTTGGTTCTGTACTCTAAACCGTATGACCTTACCCCTTAAATGCATTTTTTCCTCTGGCAAAATTTTTGTTTTGCATGCAACAGAATATGGTGAAGATGATACTTGAAATGTGATATATGCATGTGCTAAAATGTCTAGGTTTCGTAGATGACTCATGTAGGGAGTCTTTTAAATGAATGCAAAACATTATTTTTTGCTCTCTTGTTCATGCTTTCGTCCTTTTCATGTCTGCAGGCTATTGCTGTGACCACTTGCATTCGGGACGCCTGGCCGGTTCTTGTTCTCACCCCATCTTCATTGAGGCTGCATTGGGCTTCTGTATGTTGCCTTCCTATCATATTCCCATGTTGAAGTTTGAACATGAAAAACTACTCTCATATTTGATCTACTTTCTGTGACTTACTACAGATGATTCAACAGTGGCTGAATATCCCTTCCTCAGATATACTAGTATGTATGCTGTAGCTCTGTTCTAAGTTATGCTACCTTTTCGTTTGCATATTAAATATTGAGCATTGCTTTCCTTTTCAATTTCACTTGAGGGTATTCAAGAAGTTGGTTTTCATACCTTCGAGTATGAACAGTTATTGAAATAAAGTTGTGCAGTAGTGCTAGACAACAAGCTATGTGTTCGATACCTTTACGAGCTATAATTGCTCAAGTTTTCGAAGTCCTAAACTAAAAGACTCATCCATTGACTGGTAGAAGACCAAAACAAGCAATGATTACTGCAACACAGCAAAACATGAGAGCGATTTTCTGTTATCAGGGGAGAACATGATGCGGAATCCTGCTATTGTCGATCCATGAGTTCCTCCTAGCAATTCCACATCTAAACCCACTTTTAACAACCTTGTAAATTTTAACGAACTTGTGAATTAGAAAATAAATTCTGATCAACTGGATTTGGTGGTTTTTTTAGAAAGAAGTTCCATTCCGCCAATCACTGCCTCATATTCAGCCTCGTTGTTGGAGCATCCTTCAGTGAGTGCTAGGGAAAAAATAGGACGGTGTCATCTGGTGTGACAAAAACCACCCCAAGACCGACCTTGTTTTATTTGGGGTCATCTCTTTTCTCCCCGCTTTGCCTGTATTCTCCTTTCGGGTTGGTGGAAGAGTTGGAAGAGCAAGAGAATACAATGCCGTATATACCCAGGTAGACAGCTAAACAAAGAATTAGGGGCCATTCGCACGGGATAGAGTCCCTCAGCATCAATCAAGGCTTTCGATATCAGGGGTTAGCAAAGGTTATAGAGCTAGACCAACGCTAAGTAAACATCATCCTCTCAGCATCAATTTTTACAGGAAAAGGTGCAGACGATCTGACCGACCGTAAAATTACATTTAACAGCTAGAATTAAGGAATTGAGCCATATTTAGGAATCGAAGACTTCCCTATATACTCTCTTTATTTGTGCCTTAAGTTTAGTATCAAAGTAAAGAATGGGGTTTCCAACACTTTAGGGTGAAATGGCTCCAACCCTTCTTGCTCTTTTATTTGGGTATAATAGATTCTCTTTTTCTCTGCAACACGGCTAAATCAAATTAGTTGGTCAACATGTTGCAAACATACAACTGTTATTCTTTACCTAAAAACACAATGTTGTCAGTTCTTCGACTGCATATCGTGTGAAGGGTCAATGTTCGTGTTATATATACAGGTCTATATATGTGATGCGATTTCATGTAACTGTCAGCGTTGTTGAACTTAGTTACCTTTAGCAGCAATTATTTTCTCTACAATCAAGGGATCATTAACGCCCCTTGGGCTTTTTAATTTGCATCTCTCTTCGGATATATTGATGTGGTTAGAGACATGTATGAAGGTGCCGTTACTATTATGAGATCACTGGTAGGGGAAACAAGTGAATTTCCAATTACAGTAGGGTTACACCTAGGGTCTGCTTTGAGACCTTATCTTTTTGCCTTAGTTATGGATGAGTTGACTAGACATATTCATCATGATATTCCGTGGTGCATGTTTGCAGATGATATTGCCCTAGTCAATGAAACTTCAAGGGGGGTTAATTCTAAATTAGAAATTTGGAGAGAAGCATTAGAGTCCAAAGGATTTAGGATAAGTAGGAATAAAACCGAGTATATGCACTATAAGTTTAGCAACAATGGAAGGGCCCAAACAGAAGAAGTGGGGATTCAGGATCAACAGATACCAAAAAGTGAGCACTTTAGGTATTTAGGTTCAATATTTAGCAAGGATGGAGAGATTATGGACAATGTAAACCATAGGATCCAAGTTGGGTGCCTCAAGTGGAGAGCCGCTTCAGGTGTTTTGTGTGATAGAAGCATGCCTAGCAAACTCAAAGAGAAGTTTTATAGAATTGCTATCAGACCAGCGATCTTTACGAGATGGAGTGTTGGCCTATCAAGAAGCAACAAGTGAGTAAGATGAGTGTAGCTGAAATGAGGATGTTGAGGTGGATGTGTGGCAAGACTAGGAGTGATAGAATTAGAAATGAGACAATTCGTGAAACGGTAGGAGTTATACCTATATAGGATAAGTTGAGGGAAAATAGATTGAGGTGGTTTGGACATACGCAGTAGTCAAGAAGAGTGATATGATAGTAGTGGATAGTAGGGCTAGGGGAAGAGGAAGACCTAAATTGACTTTGGATGCCGTCAAACGAAAGGACTTGGGCTTACTAAACCTAAGTGAAGAGGTCGCTCTAGACAGAGCTCAATGGAAAAATAGGATTCATGTAGCCGACCCCAATTGATTGGGACATAAGGCTCGGTTTGGTTTGGTTTCTCTTTGGATCTGGACTGGATCATTGAGCATGGCAGCCCGTTTTTCTGTATCAATTATATTGAGCTTAACCTTTTTTGTCTATAGCCTTAGTCCTCTACTTGGCTAAGCAGGCTTTCATTATTAGTCCATTAAATCATTGGGTACTTGGCGTGTCAAGTGGTCCTTTAGGTGGACGGATTATCCCTTATTTGTTCCATGATGTTGCTACCTGTTAGCGAGTTTCTTTAAGTGTTACCAGCAGCTAACTGACTTGGTTTTTGCTTGTATATTAGTAGATCTAGCATTTTATTTTCCTATTAAAGAGTAATCTGGTACAACTATGTTGTGTCTTAGACTTGACATTGATGGGCCAACCTTCTTCAGGACTACTAACAGAAATGTGTGCCTCAGTTGCCTTCATGCACAAGTCTCTCCATCACACTAGCAAAAACTTACAACACTCATGTTCTATTTGGTTGAAAGCCAGAATCAAATTAGACATCTTATTATCAACCTACTTCAAGTTATGGACGCTGAAATTATGTTGAGGGAAAATTTCAAAAGAACCCCTAACCTTTGGCCCGATTATCACATCAATACCCGAGCTTTTGAAAACGTCAACTAAACCCCCGAGCTTCACACTCTGTTATCAATTTCCCCCCTCTCCCCATTTTCCGTCTAAAAATTAAGGGAATCTCCCAAAACGATGTCGTTTTGTGGGTTTGTCATGGGCTTCCAAATTTCTTCGTTAAACGTTGTCTTGTGGGGCCGACTTCAGGGCCATACACAAACTATCTAAACCATTCAATAATTTTAAAATTATTAATTAAGTGGCCTTGTAAAAAATGAGGCCCATCGGATATTTATAAGTAATTGATCTAATTAGTTCAATTTTTCATACAAAATCAGGACCATATAATCTGAAAGAATTTTGAAAAAGTTATATAACTATGTGCTTGGTATCCCCTTGATCTGAACCGTAGATATCGTAGCACTTGTTGAGATAAGCATTCACTAATAAAATTATCTTGATCATTTCGATAGGTATCAAAACAGTTCATAATTGCGTTTGCATACCGATCGATGTCCGATCAAGATAATTTTTTAAGTGAATGCTATCTCAACATGCGCTACGATTTCTACGGTTCAGATCAAGGAGATACCGAGCCCACAATTGTATAACTTTTTTCAAAATTCTTTCAGCTTATAGGGTCCTGATTCTAAATGAAAAATTGAACTAATTAGATCAGTTACTTATAAGCATCCGATGGACCTGATTTTTCAAACACAACTTAAATAATTATTTTAAAATTATTGAACGGTTCAGATCGTCGTGTGGGACCCCGAAGTTGGCCCCACAAGACAACGTGTAGTGAAGAAATTTGGAAGCCCATGACAAACCCACATAACGATGTCGTTTTGGGAGTTTCCGTTAAGTATTGGATGGAAGAGGGGGGAAATTGATAACGGAGTGTCAAGCTCGGGGGTTTAGTTGACATTTTTAAAAGCATGTTGATGTGATAAACGGGCCAAAGTTCAGGTTTTTTTTTAAAATTTTCCCTTATGTTGATTCAAGTTACTTATGAAATGCATGCATTATGAAGCTTTTTGTAATGTGACGACTTTTCTTTTCTATTTGAATTCCTGGATGGCTTTATAGATGCTGAATGGAACATTTCTTTTTTGCACAAAGTTTGTGTCATTTATACTGCCTCTTATATGAGTTGGTTCAGATTTTAGTACCTTACAAGGATAATCTGACCAAAATCCACATAAGACTTAACCATGCCTGATGCCTTCTCAAAATTCAGATGCTTTTTATGTGGATAAAAGTACTTGTTGGAGAGAGATGCTTTCTAAGATATGCAGTGATTGGAATTTGCTTCTAATGTAGATCTCTTAGCAGGTGGTTTTGTCTCAATGTGGTGGGTCAAACAGGGCTGGATTCACTATAGTGCACTCAAATACCAAGGGTTCTATTCATCTTGATGGCTTGTTCAATATTTTATCTTACGACGTTGTTCCCAAGTTGCAAAACGTTCTAATGGCATCTGAATTTAAGGTAAGCACATGTTGTATCTTGGATATTTTTATCTTGCACAATGTCTCCATCTGACTTCCCGGTTTCATGTTTCCCAAACTCTTCAATCTTACAACTTGATTTTTTTTTTTTTTTCATTCCGTTGCGGATTTATTTCTTGTTGTCTCGAATGTTTAGTCATGACCTTGTTGTAAACAACCAAGAGGATTGTATCTATTTCCCACCCACGAAAATGGTGCAACCTGGCACTACTTTTTGATAGGGGTGGACAACAGGTAATTTCGTGTTACGCATCATAATCTTATTTATGATTTCCTACAACATTTTTCAACTCACCAAATCTTTCGTGTCATGTTCGGGTCGTGTCGGGTTCGTGTTGTCATGTCATGTCAAAAGGTCCTACTTTTAGCTTATTTTTTTTATTTTTTTTACTTGACAATTCATCAAACTAATGCCTAATATATAAAATTACTCATAAAAATGTTTATTTTTAGCTCAATTATATAGATTTATTTTATTCTTCATGTCAGGCATGCCCACCCGTACTTTTTGAGAGCAGCCTGAGTTGGCTGAAGTGTGTTTTCAGCTTTTAGATCTTGAATTCTGTGGAGCCACCACAGAGTTCTAGGAGTAGAAAAGGATGAATCAAGCTCAGAACGATCATAGCATGAGCAATTGCAATCTTTGGTTTTTCGTTCTCTCACTGTTCCTCTATATCTCAGTGACAAGCCTGCTGTGTTGTAGATCTCAGTGACATGCATGAAAAGGTCTCTGTGTATGGTATCTGAAGTTTTTTTTCCTGAAAGGATTGACGGTCATACATTTGGTCAAAGCAATTTAGCACAACAATGATACATTTTAGGATTTAGGCCATGTTCCACTAATTGGTTTTTTAGTTTTTTGGTTTTTTTTTATCTTTAGTTTTTCAAAAAAACCAACTAGTTCCACTAACAAGTTTTTGTTTTTTTGGTTTTTTTAGTTGTGTTATGAAATTACAAATCTACCCCTCTACCCAAACAACTATTGCTCTTTTTTTTTTGAAGGGAGGGCAGATTCGTAATTTTACATGATTAAAGTACATGTACTTGATTGTGCAATGATTTGGTTTTGTTTAGATTAGTGGAATGAAGTGGTTTTTTTGTTGGTTTTTTGTGGGGGTTTTTTTAGTGGAATGAAGTAGTTTTTGATTTAAAACAAAACTATTTTTTTGTTAGTGGAACATGGCCTAAGCATATAAATTATCAAAACTTTTGATCCTGTCTTTCAGAATTCAGATTACCATGAATTTTGGTTGTTTTGTTCTGAAGAAGAGGAATGGAAAGGGAGTTGTTACGACATTTATTGAAGGTTTCATAAAGAGCAAACCTGAACATTTCACTATATCCGTCCTAATACTAAAGTTTCCATGTGTGAAATGCAATTATGATTTTCACATTTCCATGTCCTAGACATTTTTATCCAATTGTAGTTTAGTCTAGTTATTGTGTTCATATCTGTCCTCCTTAAGAGCTAAGTGAAATAATTTGTTTTGGCTCAGGAAATCCTTTTGTTGGTTTGACAAATGATGCTTTGGCTATGGTCTTAACCCAAGGTTGAGTTTCTATGGTTTAAGATGAACAATGTAATTATCCAAATGTTAGCACCATGGAATAGCCTTGTAGTTTAGAGTTAAGAAGCATGGATGGACATGACGCAGACACTTTATATTTCAAAAAATTAGGACACGGACACGGACACGTTGGGAACACAATGAATAAAGCAATGTATTTTATAATTATACACTTTTAGAATAAAAAATAATTATTCCGGATCAAATTGAGGATGAAGACAAATAATATTTGGTATTAGGGCTATATGAAAACAATCTTCATCAAATAAATCTTCACATACTACGCATCTATGGCAATTTTGACCCTGCCGGCCTACCCAACTTTTTGCAATTGTATTCTGGTGGTAGCTTGTCTTCAGTGTGTTCCCAGTGTGTCTGCAATGTTTCACCAGCTAGTCCAACTGGAACGATTGGGAAATATATAATGAACATTCACTTGAACATATCCATGTCCGACAGGGACATGTGAGGCATATTGGTGTGTCCGTGTGTCTTAGGTTAATAGCTACCTTACGTAGAAATTGATTGTGATATGTGGAACAAGTGCTGGAATGATTGTAACTACTCTAAATGCAGTACGATAGGGTTAGACCTGTGTATGTTACACTAGTAAACACGACCGGAAGGGATTTCTTCCAACAGTTCAGATGTGATAAAACAATCTAATTAATTTTAAAACCAATCATGTCAGAACATATTTCTGGAAGCTTTATGAACACATTTTTACGCTTTTTTCTTGCCATAACCCGTCTCGGTAGTCCCCTAAGGTTATCTCTGTCGCTTATTCAAATCTCTGCTCAACCCTCCGTGCCCCTCCTCAAAATTGGTGCCAATACAGAAAAACATTTAAAGCAAAGTTAGCCTCTCTCATCATCTACCCTTCTCTGTTTATTTTCACATGCTCTATTAGACTATTATATTTTAATAGGTGTATACATACATATATACATATACATAATGGATATTGCATCTCAAGTTTTCGGCTGTTCAGAAGACTAATAACACTTGAAACTGCTAAACCTTGAGGAGACGACGACGTGACAGTATAGTAAAATGTGATGGAGACTTGGGACAAAGGATTCACACTGTTTTTCTGTTATCAATGTTACTGTGCACAAATTGCTTACAGAGATGCACTTTGGAGGAAAAACAAAAATGAAGTTTATATACTTAGAAGTTACATAAACATGTACTTGTATATCAACAGAAAGTAGTTTCCCACAACTTCTTTTTCCTACTAAATGAACAACAAAAAATTCTAGTTTTCTTGCTAACTTCTGTTGTCAAATGAGTCTGCTTTTCCTTCACATCTCCTGAGAACAGCTTTCCCACCCTAAATACCTGACAACCGAAGGAGTCTAATAGTGAACGCATGTACTGATACGCATATTATTGCTTCACCTTTTTCAATAGATAGTGTTGCCTCGTTTTTTACTTCGCTTGGAATCCAGCTGCCCCAGGTGGGAAGTAAATCAATCCCTATTGTACCTCTCCTTTTTGTTTGTTTCATGTTGGTCAACCCCTTGTCTTCGGATGGTAATCTATAATAATAATATGCAGCTCAAATGCATTGCATTACCATTAAAATAGCTTTATTTCTATGAATGTACCCATACAGTATCTCTACCGTTGCGGACACCTTAAATCTTTATGTCTGGGGCAAATTGAGAGCTAGTTATGTTTCCATCGATAAGGATTTGTCTATTCAGGTTGTGATTGCCGATGAATCACATTTCTTGAAGAATGCCCAAGCAAAGCGAACAAGTGCGTCCCTTCCAATATTACAGGTATGATATGTGTGGCTACCAAACTTACACACAGAATTTCCATTACTACTAACTTACAAGTTGTCGATTGTAGAAAGCTCAATATGCAATATTACTCAGTGGAACTCCTGCTTTATCGCGACCAATTGAGTTATTTAAACAGGTAAATTTTGTGTTAGTTTACCGCATGTAGCATTAACTTCAATAAATCTGCACGCTATTGTACGTTTGTACATGACCTTTTTTTGCTTGGCAGCTGGAAGCTTTGTATCCCAACGTATATAAGAATGTCCATGAATATGGTAACCGATATTGCAAAGGTGTAAGTTAATACTTTCAGTATATTATCGGACTATATGATGTTCAATATATTGGTTTTGATACCTCATAGTGACTGCATTTCTTGCTTGTAATCATAATTCCTTAGGGTATATTTGGAGTCTATCAAGGTGCCAGTAATCATGAGGAGCTTCACAACTTGATAAAAGCGACTCTGATGATCCGCAGACTCAAGAGGGATGTTCTTTCTGAGCTTCCTGTGAAGCGCAGGCAACAGGTAAAATATATTTCTGTTCAGTCATTTGGTGAGGACTGAGGAGTATTTGCAATCATCATGTCTGCTGCAGTATTGCCCACGATGCACAATTAAAATATGCATTATGTGTGTTAATGCATAGCAGCAGTCTGTATTAATCCTTTCAACGGTACGGGTGATACTTGTTTTCAATAAGTGTCTAGGTGTAGCTGCTGCGGCAATGTGAACTTCTTGGTATTGTAAAACCCTGATGTGCTTGGGTTACACTCCTGATAATGATATAAGAACAATACCCAGTTTTGGTCCCTGTGAACAGAGTGTTCTGGAAGGTGTAAGACGAGACAAAATAGATCTTGGCGACAGATGCGTAAATCAACATTTTTGTGTACTTTACCCCTATCCGTGCTTCCTATTCATAAACAAGTGTGCCGCGATCCGAAATGATGCACTACTGCCAATCTAAAATTTTATTGTTTGTTTTTTGTACATAACACACTTCATAATTCAGAGGACTGCCCCACTTCATAATTCAGAGGACTGCCTCACCACCAACTACACAACACACTTGTGTGTACCCGTAATGTATAATCACGTAAATCATCACCAAAGCCCACAACACCACCCCCTCTCTTCCCTTTCCCCACCCATCTCTCTTGCCCCTCCTCATTTTTCTCTCCTGTCCACTCTCTAAAACCATTATGATCTCTTGAAGAAGATGTGGAAGACAACAGGCTTGAACCCAAAAGCTTTGATTTAGTTTTTTATTCACCGCAGTATTGCAATTTCTGATTTATTATATGACAACCCTAGAGTTTCTGATTCGTGTGTGTGTGTGTGTGGGGGGGGCACATGCTCACAGAGAGAGAGAGAGAGAATTGGGCCATTGCAATTGGTTTGAGAAGAGAGAAGAGATTGATTTGCTGATCTGCAGCGGTGGTTCTGTCATCAGTGGTAGCACCTACATAGTGGTGGCGATGGTTTAGTTTTAAAGGAAATGATTGAAGAAGAATTGCAAGCATACTCTCATATGGCTAAGAAATGGGAGGAATCTATTGAGAGGTAAAGGATCTGTTGAATTTTGCTGAAGGGTCGCAGCGGCGTTTTGGGTTTGGTTAGGGTTGAAGTCGGTCGGTTTGTTGGCTTTTAGGGGCTGCTCTAAGTGGGGCTTTTGCGGTTTGGCGGTGCTTGTTTTGGGTTTGGCGTCTTTGGGAGTTTCCATTTGGCTGCTATTCTGTAGTTTCATGTTTTGGCTGTTTTCTTTTTCTTCTCTTTCCTTCTTTCAACCTCGGTTGAATGTCCCTCCCCCTCTCCCTTCTCGATGTACCCTTTTCGAGTTTTCTTTAATGAATCTTCTTTTATTGATCAAAAAAAAAAACAGGCTTGAACCCAAAAGCTTTGATTTAGTTTTTTATTCACCGCAGTATTGCAATTTCTGATTTATTATATGACAACCCTAGAGTTTCTGATTCGTGTGTGTGTGGGGGACACATGCTCACAGAGAGAGAGAGAGATAATTGGGCCATTGCAATTGGTTTGAGAAGAGATTGATTTGCTGATCTGCAGCGGTGGTTCTGTCATCAGTGGTAGCACCTACATAGTGGTGGCGATGGGGTTTGAAGTTGACGTCATGGAGGTGGAGTCAGCAATGATTGAAACTTGGCAGGGGTAGCTGTGGAGGAGACCAATGATAGTGGATTGCAGTGGCATGGTGGTGGTCACCAGTGTCGTTGGTTGTGAAAAGCTGCTTGTGTTGTGGTGAGATGAACGGACAGATTGAAAAGGAGTGCCCACAAAGCGTAAGGTGACAGCAGCATATGAGGGAGTGAATGAGCGACACTCAGTGAATGAGCTCCCATCCCGCCATTGCCTTCCTAAGAAGGCAATAGGCATGATGGTACAAATGTAAAGACACAGTTGATTTCCAGAAAAAAGTCCCTGTCAAACTTAATGGTAAATTGGTAAAATAAGACATTCCATTAGCGACCAACAGGTAAGATTGACGAGGTGTGAATTTTTTGATACATCAGAGGAGATCAGTCTAATTTTCCTTATGTTAAAAGAGCTACGCTTAAGTTTATTATCCTTTCCCTTTTTCTTCACAATACGTGTACTTTGCAGGTCTTCTTGGATTTGGCAGAGAAGGACATGAGACAAATCAATGCTTTGTTTCGTGAGGTGATGTAAATTTGTTTTAGTTTGTACTTTCTTGAAGACCCTGAAATTTATGTAATTTGACGTCAAAGAGTTGAAATAGTAATGTTACCAGAAGTTAAATGTGATGTAGTAGTTTTGGCAAACAACTACTGTGAACGGTGTCACGCTAAGCCCCAAGCATGGTTCTGATGGTATCTCTAAAATGGGATGTTAATATTGTCTTACATATGAACCTGGTCTTCAGGTTGTGGAATAAGTTATGGACTGACTGCATACCATTGTTGTGTACTTGTGTGGATTGCGTGATAATGGTTTCTTTTTCTATCTACTAAGGATTACTTCGGAATCTTTCCCCCTCAACTTTGTGGCACTATTGAGGGGTTCCGTTTTGTCGTTACTCTACATGGGAGGAGTTATTTTGGTTGATTTTTAGCTCTCTCTCTTAATAACAACAACAACAATAATGGAACCCATCTAGTCCCCAATCATTGGAGGTATGGGCAGGGATGATTGGAAATAGACCTAAACTTTGGCAATATATGCACAAAGTGGCTGCTCTCAGAAGTTAGAATACCACTGAAATAGTGTCCCTCTAAACGTCCAAGAACCAAGGAGCTAAGGGACGTTTTGCTGCAGAACCATGCCCCCAAATCAAAGGCAAAAGGCATCAGAGAGGGCAGGCCTAGAGACCCAAATCAATTTGTGTGCTCATTACCATGCTTCCTTCATTCATAGTCCAGAGCATCGGCATTGCACATTAGCTCCCTTTCTCTTAATCAGATGGAATTTTGGCATCATTTTTACTACTTTTTTTTTTATATTTAATTTTGAAGCATTCTACACTTTCACGGTACATGGTAATTTCATTTAAAAATAGAAGTCTGCATAATTTGAACTTTGAACCCACCCCTAATCCAACCTGAAACCCAAAAAGAAATGGTACTTAAGGAGAAATGAAAAGCAAAATGACTGGTCAATATGTTTTTTATCTGCAGTTGGAGGTTGTGAAAAGCAAAATTAAGGCCAGCCAATCAAAGGAGGAAGCAGAATCCCTTAAGTTTTCTGAGAAGCATCTCATTAATAAGGTCTCTATTCTGTTATATAACTGTTTGTCTTCCTTTTTCTTACGGAGGTAGGATACTTTTTTCACTTTGCTATTTTGTTGTGCTGTCTAGCAGTATAATAATCTCAATAGTTGTATTCTCTTCTGATGCATATTGTGAATAAAGTTATGAGTCAAATATACACGTAGGGTGTGTGAAAGAAGAACCAATCTGGTTTTATATGACAAAACTTTGCGTATATTTACAAAAATTAATCTTAGTGGGAGGAGCATGAAAATGGCATGACTATTGTTGATGAAGACGATGGTGTTGTCATAAGGTCCTTAGTAGTTTTCTAATTGAACTAAGAAAATTGACCACTGCTGCCTCAGCAAAGTTTCTCACCGACGCTAACAGCTTGGCTTTAGCTATTAAATAGTAAGAAATATAGATTCTGAGATTTTTTCGAGAAAAATATTTGGCAGTCAAAGAATTTACTTATACGGTGACATGGTTTTTTTACTATGAACCATTTTTTCTTTAGCCTTCTCTAAATTGTATGATATCTTAGCATGTGGGCAATGTCACTGCAAACCTTGGTTGCATGGAGCGGAGTGCGGGGGTATATGGAAGCTCCCAAGGTTGGAAATATGAAAGGAGTGCGTACAGATATGACGAAAATAATATAGCACACAATTTACACTTTACAAGGACAATCTTTTTATGGATTAAAAATATGAGTCAAGTCCACCAGAAGTGTAAGAAATGGGCTAGTGTTTCAATATATGGTTTTCTTTTCAAGATATCATGACTTGAGCTAGATATATGAGTTCATCAAAGACCAATTAATAAAGCCAAGTGATAAATCTTTTTTTAATTTTATTTAAGGATCGTTCAAAAGCTCTGTCTTCGTTAGGAGCGAGGTCCTACCTCAGTGGGAGCAGGCTCCAGTCAAGCTCCTTAGTTGGGAGCGCAGGAGTGTGCTCCTAAGGTGGGATCGGTTCCATTTTAGGAGCTTCCTGCCACCAAGCTGCGAACGATGTCTTATGTACCAATCTCTGATTTCTCTTTTCATTCTGTAAATTTGTGAAGCATGCACGACCATTCTACACCTTGTCTTATGTGGTCTGATCATAAATAGATCGGTAATAGGATGTTGAAGTTACCATATAGGAAAAGGATTATGGTTCAGAAGATGTTTATCGACGCAGTCAGAAAAAGCATATTGCTTATGTTCACATGTAATATTGAAAAGCAAAAATGCAAATTTCCTTATATAACACTTGCCTAGGGGCTAGGAAGCATTTTTCTTAGACTTAGCAGAGGGAAGATGTTGTGGAATTCTGCAAATATACTAGCAAGTCGCAATTCTTTATCAACTGAACTAACCGGTGGATATTCACACTTAATAATTGAAAATGTTGAATCAAATTGGATATTAATCTAGGTCTTTTCTAATCACTTTAGTTGGATTCTGGAGGTATGGAAGGTGTGATCTGATTGACTGACGCATGTATTTGCATTTTGTGGTTATACTGGTGTGGAATCAAACCCCCTTCAAAATGCATGGAGATTGGGACCTGAATGGACCAGATCTTGGTCATTGCATACGAAGGTGGAGTGTTGTATTGATTACTAGTTCCAATAAATGCAGGTTATTTGACATCCACTGCAATACTGCATACTTTTCAGCAGGTTGAATAACTTTGTGCTTGTTCACTTCATAGTCCACATTATTTCTATTGCCAACTTCACATAAAGAGAAGAAGGCCATGGCCTACCAGCTGTGTCGTCTTCTGGTTGGCTTTTGCTGCTAGCCTGCTTTATAGTCCACATGCACTGGAAGATATAGGCATGACCTACAACTATGGAAGTGTACAATATATTGCCAAGTGATTTTTGATTGGATATTGAAAGCAACCACCATATGTTTTCACCCTTAAAATTCTGTATGCAAGAGAGGAAAATCTGTCGACTTTAGAAATTGCAAGTCATCAGAATAATTTTTTGCTTCGAGGTTGACAGCCAAATTTTATGTTACACAGAGGCTGAAAGCTGGTTTTACACAAGTGTTTATCATTGCACTAGAACTCTCTTAGTTTACTGAATGATGTGAAGATATTAAAGAGTTGACATCAACATACACAAGTAGCACTCTGTTACTTTTCCTCAGATCTTATTATGTGTATTTGTTCAATCATTGCACTTGAGCTTACGATGCAGATAATAGAAATTGTACTAGGGGCCACAAAAAATGCCATTCCTGCTAACTTCTAATATGGAATGCCGGATTGGAAGTTATTTAAAACTTAGTAGGCCTAGTCTCACCTGCAAGAAAATGATTAACAGAAATTGGTGGGTTGTTATTAGCTAAATCTGTTGCCATGCTCTCTTTTATACTTTTTTGGAATCCAGATCTATACTGATTCTGCACAAGCCAAGATCCCAGCAGTTCTGGATTACTTGGGAACGGTCATTGAGGTTTGTACTTCTTCTTTGTGCTATAATGTACATTCTAAATAGCCGCCATTGTTCACTCTCTTTAACTTTGGTATGCTAGCATACGCCTTATGCTTGAAATCATGTCAATCAAAACTCATGTTACAAAAATTAACTGAACAACACGTCCCTATAAAAATTCACCCAGCATGTAATTCAAGATTATAAGTGCTTCACTGAGACGGTGATATCAGAGTGTATGGATTGTCTCCAGTACCTCGTAAAATGATAAAATACAAGAACTATAACAGGAGTATTGTCTCCAAGCGCGCATCACTTTTACTCCGAAACCCAGGCCCATATCAAGTCCCTCTTCCAAAATAATGTGGTCTGTGTTACTGGCGCAAAACCTACTGCTTACAACCCAGATTTGTGTTGTACAAGTGGTTGCCCGAAGTGTAGGGCTAGGTCGGTTGTAGTACAATAACCCGGTAAGACCAGGGTCAATTTCCACAGGGACCAAATGCAACCGGCATGAGATTTGACTTGTTATGAGATTTTGGCGTTAAGACGGCCAACTTTTAAGTGGATTTGTTTGTGGGATTCTCCCTATCTCGACTAGATGACTTGAATTTGAAGGTTTGAACTATTTAAACTGAAGACAAAGTCAAAGGGTTCATAACACCCATGATTTGAATTAAATTGTTCTTCTCAAGATTACACGGTTAAGGCACATAGTAAACATGCTCAACCGGAAGGTTTAACATTTAGCACATTTAGATTCTAGAAAATGGGGTTGTTCAAGATTAGAGTTCGTTGAGGCATTTTTACAAAAACTTTGACTGCTATGGCCCTAAGCATCATGTGTGGCAAGTGGTCAAGCCCTTGCCTACACAAGGTCAAAAATGTTAGCAAATCTTAATTTTGATACATAAAACTTGAACCCTAACTCTTAACAAACTTACTTTGATGCTCATTTTGAGAGAAAGAACAAAATAACCCAAGCCATGGGGTGCTAATCACTCCATGACCAAGCCTTACTACACTACTCACACAAAATCAAAGGAGAAATGAAAATACTAAGTAAAAAAAAAAAATGAAAACATGAAACATTGATTCTACTAAAATAAAACAGGGATCCCGAGAGAATAATAACGTACTTACAACTTTTGTGAAGAACTTAAGCTTGAATCCAACTAAATAAGCCTCAAATCTAGAGAGAAGTGAGAGCTAGAACTAAAGGGAAATAAGAGAGAGGTAGAGAGACGGTGAAAATGTAAAATAAACCTAAAATATGGGGTTTGGGTGGCTTTTATAGCCCCCAAACCATGTTCAAAAATTCTAAGTCCCCCCTGGCCAAAAATCTGCTGAATTTTGCAGGAGATACCAGTAGCTCAAAATACTGGATACTGGTATCCGGGCTTTGTGTGGCCAATCTGTCATTCTATTCAGCTAATACCGGTATATCCTGGCCATTTTTCCTCCTCCGTTCCTTGATCATCCCTTGGCTTTTGGGTCCTCCTTAGCCTTGTCTAGTACTTCGTTTTCGGCTCTCGGGATACGGTGGCGGAGTGCCACGTGGCCTCGGGTACTCAGGTACCCCTTTGGTCAAACCATCACGTCAAAACACGCCTTATTCACAAGTTTCACCTGAAACTACCAAAAACACAACTATGCGCGAAATCAAACGATTAAAGTTTTGAAATGCATGCGTGTGACAAAAACGAGAGAGATAAGCCCCATTATTTACACTATTGGGGACTTATCACCTACGTTGCAGATATGAATACCATACACAAGCAACTTAAACTCAGAACTTGCAACTTTTTAGTCATAAGAAACTACCAAAAACACAACTATGCGCGAAATCAAACGATTAAAGTTTTGAAATGCATGCGTGTGTGACAAAAACGAGAGAGATAAGCCCCATTATTTACACTATTGGGGACTTATCACCTACGTTGCAGATATGAATACCATACACAAGCAACTTAAACTCAGAACTTGCAACTTTTTAGTCATAAACAACTTCCAAGTAACATTAATATATGAAGAGAAATTGGAACATGAAACAATTTTATATATTTGTTATGAAAGACGATAATCATCTGTCCACCAAATCACTTTGGCACTTTTGATATTTTCATTTGGATTTTCTAAATCCTGTAATGGAGTATATTTAAAGAGAGTAGGTACACATACTCTACTTTAAGAACCTTGGAGTTGGAATTCGTCAAGCGAAAAATGGTAAGGTAAGAAGCACAGATACTAATAAGGATAGAGTCACAGCCTCACAGGATACCAACTGTAAAAGAATGCAGACACAGACATGTTGGGTGACACGATTAATTTTTTAATTTTCTTGTGTATACACTTTGGGTTATTCCTGTGACTACCAAAACTAATTAGAACTAATTCCAACTCAGCATAACTAATTGGTGATGAAAACAAAGAAAGGTTATTTTTTTCTTTGCTGAGTTGAGGTTCAAGAATTAGCTCAAGCCTGTGGTTCTATCGTAATAATATCCGACATCTATCTAATTGCACCACAATGCCTATGGTAGTATGGTTCGTATCTTTTTCATGTTCCACTTTTGCATGTAATGTCCTTTTATGAATGCTATAGACCTCAGGGTTTTCTGTTTCCCAGTTTTATTGTAGACTTAAGTTTCATATTTCATCTGTATGATTTTGTTTTGTTTCCTTCTAATTGTTGCAGGCAGGTTGCAAGTTTCTAATATTTGCACACCATCAACCCATGATTGATTCAATACACCAATTTCTTCAGGTAATAATTGCTCTTCAATAGGCTTTTTGGCCTACTTTGTTTTGTAAAACACTTGCAAACTTGCTCCATTCTTATTAGCTCTACCAAATTGCAGAAGAAAAAAGTTGGTTGCATTCGAATAGATGGCAGCACTCCTGCAGCATCTAGGCAAGCTTTGGTGACAGATTTTCAGGAAAAAGATTCTATAAAGGCAGCTGTGGTGATGCAGTTTAATCAGTTATTTTGGTTATAATGTTTTCATACTGCCGTTGTGGATGTGATATTCAATTTATCTTGTGATGGTCATTTCACAGCTTTCTATCAAAGCTGGAGGTGTCGGTATAACCCTTACAGCTGCAAGCACAGTCCTTTTTGCAGAGTTATCATGGACTCCAGGCGATATTATCCAAGCAGAAGATCGGGCTCATAGGATTGGTCAGGTAAACTTAGAAATTTATTATTTCGCCTTTTTTATTTCAAAAGATTCTGCATGTTTACTCAAAATTATCCTGGCATTTAAGTCTCTTCAATTGTTGGTAAGAGCTGTGCTGAGTTTGTAGTCCATTTTAGTCACTCGGCCTGTGTTTGTGGGCATTACTTTAGTCAGTGGCTCAGTGCTTCTCTGAGTACATCATTATTTCTGCTTTCAGGCTTCTAGCTCTTATTTGTGTTAAAACTTATGTATAGCCCCAGTTGATCATGAATAGCGTGAATGCAGTGATTCAGTGAAGTGATACCACTACATTTGCTACTATAAATAAACCAAAACTTGTCGCCATTAAGTTTCTGTTCTGAGTGGGTAATTGTTGTAAATTTCACCTGTGAATGTCATACTTGCCTCCAGTCTTTTAACAGTTTTGTTTAATGTAGGTGTCCTCGGTCAACGTATATTACCTGCTAGCAAATGACACTGTTGATGACATAATCTGGTATGTTTGTACTCAATTCTGTTACTTGACGATATTGCCTTTGCTAAGGGATACTTCCAAGTCTGTTAGCTGTAAACAAGGTTTAAGTAGGATATTGATGGTGATTTGATAACTTCATTCTGGTATTTCCCTTTGTAGGGATGTTGTTCAGAGCAAGTTGGAAAACTTGGGACAGGTTACCTTTTCTCTTTCTAATTTAACATGCGCCCCATTGCTGCATTGTATTTGAAGGATGACCATTCATGCTTAATACACATCCATACATGCCCCAATTTGTAGTCTTGTCTAGAACACCACTTAACTAACCATACCTACTACCAATTATCTTGCATATGAAGACCACGTTTCCAGAGGCAAGTTTTTTTGAGATGCCTGGTCATCTTTCTTCCTTGTTGGTTCTAACACGAGAAATTTCTGTGGCCTTTTAGATGCTTGATGGCCAAGAGCGCACACTGGAAGTCTCAGGTGGCCAGCCAAAAAGCAGTCCTGCGAAACAAAGAACACTCGACTCTTTTGTGAAGCGTTGTAGCAATATGGATGACTTTGAGCATCAGCCCCAGCTAAAATACCCCCGCCATGGCGATTGACTCCACAAACTGATGTATAGTTAGTGTATATATGCACATAACTATTAGGCATGAAAGGGCTGAGAGAAAAATGAAGCATGTACTAACGTGGGTCATATAGGGTCTTGTATTGATGTGCACCATCTAGGGGCACCTCAACTTTGATGGGTTTTGAAACTTGTCCTCCCATTTATGCTATGGTGAGGGCTCAACATTGCTTTAATAGCAGAATTATAAATGTCATTGTGCAGCTTTCTCCTGATAGAGTTCTGTGAATATTATGTTGCACAATCTTTGCAAGTTACATTGAAAGAACAGCCAGCGAGTGCTAAAAAAATATCTTATGCTCCTTGGCAAAACTTTCTTGGTTCCTTGAGTACTACTACTATATTTACACAGATTATGTATCAATTACAGTTCATAACTGGAATAAGGCTTTCTATCAGCAGCACCAATTACAACACAATCCTAAACTTGAAAGGACATTAGCCAAATGAGTAAATTAGACCTATATCCACCCAATTGACTAGCATCAAGCATTAATCTAAGATGCAGCAGCCATACCGCATTCTTGTGCCCAAAAAGGTGGCCACAATCGAACCCACATCCTCAAAACCAACCCCGATACAAAGAGGATTACTAGGCACCCTCACAGAGTCATCTACACACTCTGCTTGGACACCAACACCAGAATAATTCAATATCCGGATGTTAGGACCATCCCTGCACTTGCCCATGCACTTGCATCCAACAACGGAAGCTTCAGCACCAAGTACCCTCTGAAATTCATCCAATAATGCAGCAGCCCCAGATTTCTTACACTTACCACCCATGCACACCTCAACCTTGTTAACCAAGGATACTCCTCCACCAGCCATAACTACACTGCAACTTGTATTAGTACTTGTTCGATTAGTGAAGCACGGCTGTTCAATATGCTGTAAATAACTTCCAACAACACCTTCCTCGATCGACGGCCCCTTTTGGTTCACTGTGCTTGGAATGGTTAATGATGCATGGGCCTCTCGAATAACCGATTGCAGCTCAGTCGCGCTCTCTTCTTCGGTCAGCATGCTTGGAGGTTGTAATTTTGCTTCCTGCATAACAAGTCGCAATTCATCTACAACTGGTGGTGCAAGGGCAGCTGCACTTCTGAGGGAGCTCATGTCAACGACCTCTCCACATTCACTGTCGCTTGATTCTGAAGAAGAACTAGAAGATGACATTTCACAGTCGAGCCTCTTTTGCATTCGAGCAGCAGCTTTCAGTTTGGCTTTCTCTTCTTTCCTCTTCCTCTTCAGCTCCTCCTTCTCCGCTTTCAGCTTTTGTAGCTGTCCAAGTATCAACTCTGTTGCTTCCTGCACACAGACATCATTACGCAGAGCAATTTTCTTGTAGGGTTAAAAAAAATATAGCGAAACAAATGGATATTGTAATTTTCACTTTGCCACAGGCAATCAAGATATCTTCAATTAATGATATTCAATCCTGGCAGGGCGCTTGATTGCATGGTAATTTAAGATATTGCCAGCTAATTAACTGTTTAATCACATGAAGCAACTGAAATGATTAAAGTCCAAATTAAGTGAATTAACTTAACAATTTGTTTACACCGGCCTCAAAGCTGATGAAACACAGAGAAGGCGGAATTTTCTGCAGGCATTTAATATATGGATCCATAGTAATCAAAGACAAGACATCAAAATTCAAGTAAAACAAATACAGGGCTTACAAGAACCAACCACATTATTTTACATTTTTTCACAACGATGCTTATGACTTTAGAGAACAAAATTGGAATGAATCTAATAGAAGAAAGAAAGTTACGTACCGATATCATCATCTTCCCTTGGACTTGATCGACCAAACCATGATTATTATCCAAGCCAAAACCACCACCTAGGTCGGAGAACATGGTCAAGTCCCTTGATAGACTTTCAACCAATTTCAATCTCTTCTTCATCATCTTCTTCTCCTCTTTCAGGAACATGGATTTGTCGTTTGCTTTGGCCGCCTTGTCAATTTTCCCACTACCACACCTAATCCTCCCCATCCGCGTTGTTGTTCGCTCGGAGGAGTAATACTGCATGTGTCCCTCGTCAGAAAACATGGCGACCCTCCTGCTCCTCCTCCTTGAACCCAAAAGCTGGTTGTCACCGAAAAACAGCCGGTGGTTTCTTCTGCCATCATCAAAAGACAAGAAGGAAACAGAGGTGGGTGTGTTAGAGTAGATTTCCATACCGGAGGAGAAGCCGATTAAATTCGGAAGAGGCCGGGAAACGGTGCCAGAGACATCCATATCCTACAAATACTACAACCCCTTTCTAAAATTAAGAGTAATCCAATTAAGCTCTTCCTTCTTCTTGGAATCGATCCTCCACTCCACGATTTCAATTCCAAGTTTCGGATTGTTCTCTTGCGAAGAAGAGGTGTTCGGAGGGTTGGACTCGGATTGAATATCTACCTGTGTTCCCTGACGTGGGTGTATTTGATTGGTTCACAAGTGTGATAAATCCGACGCCCAACAGCTTGTGGCGCGCGATCGTACGGGTTTCCCACGCTCTTCCCCATGGCGGACACACTTATTTAATCAATCTTTGCCGTTTCATTTTCTGATGGGGATGTTGACGACTATATATTGTAACACGCTGGTGCTACGTAGACTGCCAACTGGACAATTCTTTTTTTTTTTTTTTTTTGACAATTCGACTATATGCAATGCAGCCACTCGCTTTTGACGGATATTCAACTTGCTGATTATTTTCCTTCTTGGCACGCAGAACCATGAGCAGTGGTATCTCGTAAATTTATCGAATTTAAGGCCGGCTCTTGCCTAAAGCGAGAGGTGTGGACGCTTTAGAACATCTGCAGTCTTCATCGATTTTAAGACCCAAATTTGAAATTTGGGCAAAATTGTTTTTTTGAAATTTGAACTTTGCAAACTTACAATATGATTTTGAACGCGAGAGAGAGAGAGAGAGAGTTTGCGATCTTATCTTCACGCGCACATGAGAGAGAGAGAGGGGGGGGGTCACTGGGTAGCCGGAGTTTTTAGGATTCTACCGGAATCTTCTAGACTATGATGCAATAGCCTAGGTTTCTTTAAAAGCTTTTAGAATTATTCTAGGGTTGTCTTATTCTAAAAAATTCTTTAGCTTCGGCCTGCTTTGGCTAATAATCCGGATTATGGATTATTGGATTATTCATTTTGTCTTTATTCAAATTTTTTTTGCATTTGTTAGTTTTGCGTCAAGATTTTGTGATTTCTGGATTCGTCTCATCGAGAGGAATCCAAAACCAATCATGGTACCGTATTTGTAACCGGTACGCAAGGCCGGCCCAAGTTTAGTGTCCTAAGTATGTTCTAAAAATGATGCCCTAACAAACAACAAAAGCTGTAACATATCTCATTTTGTTTCTGTTGAGGGTTTCTGGGATGAGATCTAAATAAACTTTTTTATATTTTGGCATTTTTTCAAAAAAATTTGATTTCTGTCAATTAAGGACGTAGAAAGGAATTGAAAAATTACAAATTTAAAAAATACTCTAAAAATTAAAATATAATGATATGTTCACTTTATTTTTGTGCGAATATTTTTTGCAACTTTTCAATTTTTCAATCCCTCTCCTCGCACCAGATTGACAGGGGAAAAAATAGACAAAAACTAAGAAAAAATCACTAAAAATGAGAAAAATATGAAAAACAAAGGCTTATCGGTGAGAGTTAACCTCATATCTCCGATTTATAGTTCATTCTTATGACAATCTTAAATTATCGGACTATCTTAAATCCTAATGGTTACATGACAGCCATTATTCCATCATCACAGCAGAACAATGAAGGTATTACCAATTATTGGAGTAGTTGTATTTATCAAAACCACATTTTAAAGACAATCCCATTACACGAAGTTTCAAGAAGAAAGTTCCCAAGAGCTCCAGTAGATGAGTTTTATCAGATTCTCATTTCCAAGTGATGAAATTGTCAAGTTTTTTAAGAAAATGGTTTTGAGTCAACCTAGCGAATTATGTGTTCTCATAAGTCTTACCAGACATGATGCATAAATTTGAGTTTAACTCCAATATCTACCTTTTCTCCTCCCATATTTTCCTCCTACCCAATGTAAGAAGGAAAAAAAAAAAACCACCACACTCGTATGGACAATCATCATCGCAATGTAAACAAAGCATCAACTTTAACAAAATTCAGCGTCTTTGACAAAAATATCACAAGATCAACTATCTTTTTTTTTTGTCTCCAGGGAGTAGAAGGAAAATACAATGGAAGCTGCAATTGCAATGACAAAACTTTGAAAGAGTTAAAAAAGGTTCTCAGCTTACCCCAAGCTTAAGTTTTATAGCCCTTGGCATAAAAGGGAACATCATATTAACAACAAACCAGAGTACATGGTTTTAAGATTACAATGAGTCAATGACCAGATAAAAACTACTCCATCAAGACCACCTAGATACAACCATCCAACAAGAGAAGAAACAAAAAATATACCCACTAAAGACTAAAACAAAAGAAGCTCCAGCAGACCAACAATTTACAAAAAAAAAAAAAAAAACTTCACTAGCTGACTTCATTTTTGCTGAGCAGCAGAACGAGCTTAGGTTATAAGCTCCTTGGAGCACTCAGCGATGCACCGAGGAAGCTTACAACAAAGCAGATTGACAAAAAGCAAAAGTCAAAAGTAAGACCACTTGCAAATCTCTATGTCACGGCACCTGCTGAAAGGAAAGAAACAGAGTTAGAGAAACAATGGAGATGTTAAATAGAGAGGAGGGCCTTATCAAGGCCATTAGCACCGCATAGAAAGGGGCAGAGGGGTGGAGGGAAAGAGAAAAAAAAACCAACAAGTATGTTATTGAAATTAAAAATGTGGAAAGGAAGGCCAGGACACTACAAAAAAATATATTAACATAACTAATTAGAACAAGGAGATGGAGGGGAAATAAATTCTGCAAATGACAAAGAGGGACTGGTCTGGGAGGCAGAATTGTTACTCCGACTATATGGACCAGAGAATGGAAGAGATGGTGATAATTTGTACAGAGAAAGAGCTCCTTCCAGAAATTGTTTCTGGGAAACAAATTAATTTACTCCTTTATAAAGCAAATTTGCAATGAAATCCAAACAAAGCCCAAGACTGGAAGCAACAGGTCTCACACTCACTTCTTCACAGAAAATAAAGAAATGTTCAAGGGTCTAAGTTATATTGATTGACTCATTATAATTTTGCATAAACTTCTCATGCCGAATTGCAGAATTCCACAATCGTCAAACATATAAATACCTGTTTGCAAAACCTGGAAAGTGCACCTCTAGCATTGTTACGAGTATGTAGTTAGTGTTGTATAATACTAGAAGATATTCTTACAACTCAAATTTTATTTTAGTCTTATGTAATTTATGCATAATGACGCTTACATGTAGCATTGCATATTCTCTTTCCTATGCTTCCTTTCCATAAATTGAAAATTGCTACAGATTGTCCAACATGTGATATTTTACTTAGCTAGTTAGCTTACCTTGTACACTTTTTCACTATCCATTTTCTTCCAACTAGACCAGGAGGAGAAAATTTGTAATGACGATTTGTAGTAATTTCACAATCCATTTTCTTCTAACATTTTGTAGTAATGTCACGATTTGTAGTAAATTTTTCAAAACCATGACAAATTCGTAATTTCCCACTCCATTTTCTTCTGACATTTTGTAGTAATGTCCAAGTCAATAAAGACGATTTGATACATGTGAAACATCTTGCATACTAGATGGCCATAAGTTCACTGGTATGTAATGATGCATTCTGAGAACACCATCACATTTCGCTAAATTTGTTGGGATACCGCGTGCACCAGTCACCACTAAAGGCAAATGCTTCTCGCATTATCGAAGAAACTTCTGTCAAAAAGGCATTCACTATGTCAAGAAGCGTTCATCCTGTGTGTTGTCAAGAAGCACTCTCGTCCTATTTGTTATCTCATCTCCTAACTTATAGTAGGATGGTAGCATGATCAGGTGGTCTTGTACATTTGATGTTCACATCTCCCTCCAGCTCTCTCCCTCTCAAGAACAATTATAATTATGTTGTAGAGGCAGTGTCGAAATACTTGACATAGGTAATAGGATAGTACGTAGACTGAATTTTATCCAATACAGTATCTGGTATAACACTTGTATGAAATCATGCCGTACCAATAGCAGAAAATTGATTCCACATGCTTAAGGCAAAACATGGAACTATATTCTAAAAAATCAACCAACACAAACCACAAAACTGTATACCTTCTGCCAGACCCTTAGCGTTCATTTCATGTACTCCAACATTATCTTCAAGATCGCACGAGCTGAGTTGCATTAATTGAACTGCACTTGCGCTTGCGCTTGCGCTTGCAATACACCTGTAGAATAGGTGGAAAGATGGAATACTTCAAAAGATCATGATCTATATCAAAAGGTCATGTTCTATATCAACTATGTTTCTACAATAAAAATACAACCCATCCACTCGCTCTAATTCCAATGATCACTACTACCCATTACTATGAAAATAGAATTTCAGATTTATCCAGATTAAAGCCAAAAGATATTTACGAGACAAGGCAAGGGGAAAATGAAGAAGGTTTTGTAAAGCCAGACCCTTAGCTTTAGACCTGAATAAAACCAGAGGCCATCTGAAGTAACCATCGTAGTACCGTTGAACCTACCTTGTGCTTTATAATTTCTTCTACGATCAGTCTTTAAAATGATGAACAAATTGATTATAGAGAGTATACAAGGGATTTGAGGTGTCAGAAACCATCAAGATACCTCGAATCCATCCACAACAGTATGTTGGGGCTATTTTGGAGATTAAACAGAGGGGCAAAGGAGCTGTTCTTCTAGAATCAATAGCTACAAGTTGCTAGCACTACTTCACAATAGAAAAACAAATATCTTATTGAAGAATACAATGCCCATAATTACCTCATTGGAATAAAAAATAAAAAACTTGAAGGCTCTGTCCTAGCATTGGAGGTCAGGATTTTTCTCCCTTTTTCTAACAAAGGGCTGGCTTTCTGACTGTTTCCCCCCTCTTTTGAGGCGTTAACAAGGGTGGTGGTTAATATGTTTAAGCTTGCGAATCCGCAGTCTACAATAGGAAGAGGTCAATTGATCAATAAGAAGTGAAAAGGATGATTGTAGACCCCATATAATTTTCAGTTGATTAATTCCCTGAAAGCGCCCATTGGTTTATTTACCTATTTGATGCAAGCCGGAGTCCGCAAGGGTTAGGATAGTCCTGGGATGCCACTCGACCGGGGTTAGCGGATGCCACTCAATGCTACTAATCGCGGATGCCACTCGACGCGACCAAGCCACTCACTTGATTGTAGGAGGAATCACTCCAAGCAAGACGCACTTGCACAGTATTGTCACAAACTCCAACTTTCCTTATTTCCTTCACTAGAAAGGTTTAAATAGATAACTTGGAACATCCCTCCAAGCATAGGAAATACAAATTCCAACTTCCAAGACTCTAAACTAAATACTTTGACTACTAAAAACTAGAAAGACTCTAGAGAACTTAAAAGACACTTAGGAAATTGAATTATAATTTAAAAAAAAAAGACTCTTTGATTGACGAAATGACACCAAAAACTGTGGCCTTGTTCGTTTCACAGTTTTAGTTTAGTTTTAGTTTTGTTTTGTAATCATTAACCTCATTTCTCTCTCTATCTCTCTCCACTTATTAGTTATTACTCCTATCTCCAAAACTAAACTAAACTAAAACTACTAAACGAACATGGCTTGTAAAACTAAATACTTGGACTAATAATTAAAAGATATAAAAGAAGACTCATCGGCATAACTGTTTTCATTACTTGCTCCTACATCACTTTCTCCGGGTTGGAAAAGAATTCGTTCTCGAATTTGCCGGTACCTTTGCTTGAAGTTTGCGACTTGGTGTTCCTTTTCTTTTTTTTCTTTTCTTTCTTCTTCCTATTGCGTGGACCATTCTCTTCACGATCCCTTCATCAACCCATGTAACTGCATTTAAACTTTTCTGGACAATCAGAACTGAAAGAATAACTTCTCCACCACCATGAGAAGTTATTCCAACACATGATCTTTCCTCGGTCTTTCACTCACATGCAACATTTTATCTCCAAATGCCACAGGATGAAAACTCAGCAGGATAGGATCACCACTCTGATACCAATCAAAACCTTGAATTTGATGCAGGAATCAAGACCTGCGAGGGTTAGGATAGTCCCAGGATGCCACTCGATTAGGGGTAGCAGATGCCACTCGACGCTACTAATCGCGGATGCCACTCGACGCGACCAAGCCACTCACTTGATTGTAAGAGGAATCACTCACTCCAAGCAAGACGCACTTGCACAGTATTTTCATAAACTCCAACTCTCCTCATTTCCTTCACTAGAAAGGTTTAAATAGATAACTTGGAACATCCCTCCAAGGGAATACAAATCCCAACTTCCAAGACTCTAAAACTTAATAAACTAAATACTTTGACTACTCAAAACTACTAGAAAGACTCTTGAGAACTTAAAAGACACTTAGGAAATTGAAATGAACTTAAAAAAAGACTCTTTGATTTACGAAATGACACTAAAACTGTATAAATAAATACTTAGAGTCTTAGACTAATAATTAAAAGACATAAAAGAAGACTCGTCAGTACAACCGTTTTCATTATTTGCTCCTGCATCACTATCTCAAGTGTACAGAGGTGCAATATACTTGATAGGCGGTAGCTGTGCAAACTGCTGACTAATAGTACAGCAATGACTAAACAAATAGAAACCACAGCTAGAACTCAATTCCATTGGATACTTTCTCTACCCACTCGATGGAATTCCATGCATTCACTAAAAATTGACGTCATCATATTAAAGTTGACTATATTTTTGTAGCACCTAGGAAATTTTCGAAAGCATACTGCTAACAACTTAACACAAGCACATATGTTCCACACTTGAATTGATTGAATTAAAAATTGTTAAGATAAGCCCGGATCGATTTTGATGGTAACATCCATAATCCCAAAGTGCAGCAGAAGTGAAATGAATTGACAACGTAACTACACAACAGTCTATCATGTTTCAAAGGAGAAGCGTAGATTTTCAAAGCCTTAATAGATTAAACACATGCACGAGTATAAAATCAATGCTTGTAACCAGCTTCTACATCAGTGGAGTAATCCAGCTTTTTATAACCTGCAAAAAATATATATACTTGATACCAACCATATAATATAGGGAAAAAAAAAAGATTACAAAAGAAGAAAAAAAATTACAGCAACAATGTCCACAATCAGGACTGTAGGCAGCTATACTAAACTAAGTAGCCAGTTGGCAAACACATTGTAATAATGCATGTCCACAATCCACCATTAGATAATCGTCAGCACAATGTGGGAGTATGAAATACTATCTGTGAATAACAGGTGGGGGGAAGTTTTGGCATATAAAAGGTGTTGCATAGCTTCCAAAAGCGGAATTTAAAGAGGTGGTGTCAGGAATGGAGTCTGATGATATGTTATGGGGTGAGATGGATGATATGTCATGCGGTGAAATGATGTTTGCAAATCATTTTCAACGGGAAGCTTATTAGCATAGTCTGCATTTGATTGAGTAGGTCAGTAGGACACAAAATCACTGCTCCAGTCATGAAAGGTTGTCATTTCAGCCTCATTTTGTTCAAGAAATAAATTTGCTGGCTGCTTTAATGGAAGAATAGCTTCATGAAAAACATGATGAGAAATGAATATACGACCTGTGGGTGGATATAGGCACCTGTATCCTTTGAATTTTTCACTGTAACCCAAAAATACACATGGCAACATCATCTTATGATATGATGAAAGATCTGGGCCCACTCCGCTAGTTTTTGGGTATTCAAGTTCAATATTTTTCAGGTGGTCTTTTCCTCACACAAGCCAAGTAGGCTTGTGAACTTCTTCATCAAGCTCAAATGGAAGCTTGCAAGCCAATTGCTACTCCTATGGTTTCCAAACCGCTATCCTCGACAAATGACACTCCCTATCATGATCCTTCCCACCATCGTGGCCTGGCAAGCTCTTCAATATTTGACGATGTCTCGTCCCGACCTCGCCTATTCTGTGAATTCAATTTCTCAACATATGCATCGGCCTACAGTTGATCTTATCAATCATTGAAACGTATTCACCTCTATGTCAAAGGGACTTCAACATGTGGTATCCATATTCTTCGTGATAGCTCCCTTGATCTGTGTGCCTTTCCAGACGCTGATTGGGCTGGATGCCCCACTACTCATCGCTCTACTACGGGATTTTGTACGTTCCTTGGATCTAATTGTATTTCTTGGAGTGCCAAGAAACAAGCAACAGTGGCTCGTTATATATAGTGCAGAAGCTGAGTATCATGCTATGCTGCAGAGTTAACTTGGCTCACTTACCTGCTTCATGATCATGGTATTTCTCTTCTTCTGCCATCCACGTAGTTTTGTGATAATTTCAGTGCTTTGCCCATGTCCGTCAATCCAGTTTTTCATGCAAGGAAAAAACATATCGAGATTGACTATCACTTTGTTCGTGAAAAGGTTGATCTTGGATCTCTAATTACTTAATTTGCTTCTGCAAGCGTCAATTAGCCGATATATTTACCAAACTGCTTTCTAAGGCTGCCTTTTATGATTTACAGAACAAACTTGGTCTGTGGCAACAACCCCAGTCCAGTTTGACGGGGGAAGATAAGCATAAGCATAATTAATGTGAAGGCTTAGAGTCAAAAAGCAAAGGAGACACTGCATGAGCTTTGAGCCACCAAGAGATTTGTAAAGATATAGCTTTTTACAATATCGATACACTTAGATATGTATAGATACCCAGACATTCATTTCCTTTGTCTTTTGTATCTTTGAGTCATTGTATCTAATTACTAGGGTGTGGATTATCTTACTCAATTATATAGTTCTGATCTTATCATCAGTACTTTCTCTTCAAACTTTCTTAGGGGATACACCAAACTACAACTCTCCCTTTACATATTACTAGAGATTATCTGGTTGAATACTCACCCTTGTATTTAAGAAGAAAGAAGCAAGAATTCAACCTTGTTCATTGTAGTGGGCTGAATATTCTATAGATCGGACAGTGAGCCAACCAGCTTGGGATGAGTGTTGATAATCAAATTACCAACCATCATGGCCGATGGGTCAAACGATCTTGGGCTGAGTGAAGGCTCATCTCGTTCCATATGAGCCATTGGCTTGGGAAGTCTTAGATGGGCCTAGCATACCTTGGGCCAAAGACCAAGGAGTAACCCATCCACTGAGGTCAAGTGTCGGGACCTGTTGGGCCGAAAGGTCATAGGCCGAAGGAATTGGCCCAGACCGTTTCGTAGGGACCCAATATGTGTTAATAGGGATCTCCGGGTCTGGTGGTTTCAGTTCAGGCCTAAGGGCCCGACCCATGAACCAACCCCAGGAAGGCCGTTAGAGGTTTACTCGAGCACATGGGAGGTGCCATGTGGCATACAAGTAGGTGCTTCCAGAACCTTCTAGAAGGCCAATGTGGCAAAGCATCATTTGCCGTGTCACCTGACCGAGGCGGTTATTAGTGACATCAGGAGCACGTGCAAGCACAGGAGACTTGGAGAGCAATTACATGCATACCTATAAATACCAAAGGATAAACCTTAGAGAGGTACACACTCTTTGTTAGAAAAAGCTTTTAAAAATATCTTTAATTCAATTTATTGTGTCTAATTACATTAGCTAATTAAATAGGTGGTTATCGGGTCTTAATATTCGTAACTCCCTAATATTATATTGTGGATTTATGTGCCTATTATATGCAATGGTTAATTGCATGAGAGGTTTTTTTTCTATATAAAGGTGGCTAGTCCACAAGATGAAAAAGGGGTTGTAGAAAGAAAATATTTATCAAACCTATGAACTATATGTAACACACATTTATCGAGTTTCGTTGAGCTATAGATTTTATTGTTTTGAGCATACGGGCGGTTCTTGATTCGTGTGGAAAGCTTTAGCTGCACACAAAGCTTCCGTGGATGATTGTTGTATCTTGGGAGTGGAATGTCACACAACTCGGTGCAAGCGGGGACATATCTTCTCTTAGGAGAGCGATTTACGCGTGCCTCGATTAATATAAGTTTTCCTAATCTCTCTTATTTTATATTTGTAGTATCGTCATATTATTTGTTTGTTGTATCATTATCTCCAATTATATAAATTTACAGAAATTCTAAAGAATATTTCCAACACTCTTTGATCTGAAACTCTATCAAATTGCTCTCTCTCTCTCTCTCTCTCTCTCTCTCTCTCTCTCTCTCTCTCTCTCTCTCACACACACACACACACATCGTCGGAGTGCTCTCCAGCAAGTGTGGCCGACTGGCCGGAGTGGCGCTAATGGTTACCGAGTCCTGTAGGTCTCAGAGAATAAGAAGCTTCGTCTCACGTTGAGGAAGACCACTGTAGAATCACCGCCCACATTCACCAATCAATAATCCCAAATTGAGTTTTTTTGGGTATCCTTATCTTCTGAAGAGGATGATGTTACCAAGAAAGAGATTTAACATACCATAGTTGATCTTTTGTTGGCAAAAGAAAGAAAATAAAAGGTCTCAATATATAGCAGACAATGTTTGACATAGGGCAAATTATTTTATTCAATATGAAACAACACAACTAATAGCTGACATACTTCGCACAAAGTAAATAGTCTGCAAGTACTAACATATCCATAAGTATTGAAACATGATAGTGGACACTCAGAATGATAGATAACTATTAGTAATTAAACTCGGAATGATAGATAAATATTAATTAAGCTCAGAATGAAGCACAACCGTCACGAATGAAGAAAATAGGAAGGAATATATGTACCATCAATCTTTCTCCTTTGGCAACATCTGCGAGGGAAACAAAGCTCGGAATATGACCAGTCGTGTAAAATTCTGATTTGATCCCATAAATGTTCAGTTTCTTAAAACTACCTAACTTAGGATTATACTGTACGACAGCATTCTTGTTAACTAGCATCAAGATTTCGCCACTCTTTAGGATCATAATTGGCTCACAATAGTCCAACTGCCCTCCCTTATCCATTGCATTTTCAATAACAAACCCTTTACTCCAAGACTCCTTAATGCCATAATCCCTCATTATCCATATCTCGACGCAGAGAGGACTAGAAAAATCACAAATAGACAAATTATCTCTTAGCACACCAAGACGTATATGATTCGGAGACTCCTTCTTATGGACACCAAACTCATAAGGCTTCGGAACAACCCGAAATTGCTCACTCCCAAAATCGAAACAACGAATGAAGTCCAGACTACCTCGGTTGAAAGTAAGCCAATGAAGGGCTCCATTCAAGGAAGTATATAACGACTTGAACTCCCTATTATTACCCGGATGGTAAGGCACCCACCTTAAGTTTCTCCACGGACCTTTACCAAGTGTGTAAATCTCAGCCTTTGCCTCCTCACGATAGGCTTTTAGCCCTGTAATGGGGTCGAAAGGAAGCTCCTCCAGAAAGAATTGAATCACCTTGTATTGGTTAGTCAGTGGACTAAAACCAAAAGCACTGGTGGTTTTATCATACCCTCCACCATATCGTGCACGTTCTGAGAGAGGTACCGAAATGAACTCTCCCAATATCGGATTACATAAGAAAACAGCGTCACGACCCATTTCGTACAAGCAGAGCAAGCCATTGCAGGAATTCACTATTTTATGGCCAAGAAGGGGGAAGTTAACATTGGGGGAGAGTTTCAACTGGGCATCGCGAGGGTGGGTGTTGGGGAGGATCTGGATGCCAAGATCGACCAAGCGGAGTTGGCGGCAGCGGTGACCGTGCCAGATGGGTTTGATCAAGATGCTGATTGGGGATCTGGAGAGGTGGAGCTTGGCGAAGTGAGGCTCTTTGATTAGAGATAGCCAGTCTCGGCAAACGAGTTGGCAATTGAATAGGGTTTTGAGGGGAAGTCGTGAGAGGATTTCGATGATGATGTGGATTGGAAGGTCTGGGATCGAAAATTTCTGTTTCCTCTTGGTGGGTATGCTCGGATTCATCATTGTTGGTGATTGCCCCTCCTCTGCCCCAATTTGTCTGCTGTGAATGAATATATTGATCTCGAGGGAGGGTGACGGAGGAAACGCTGTCTAGTCCTATGGGTACTGAAACTTTGGGCGGCATTTTTATAGGGAAGCCAGGTTTGAAAATCCCGCCTGAATCATTTGTGATTTTGATAAAAATAAAATTATTTATTTAAAAAATCCGAATAAAGGTCCCAAAAAAAGGTTGTTTGACATACTATTTTGTCTTTATGAACCTTTGGCTTTGTTTGGAAGTTGGGGAAAGAAGTGGAAAAGATGAGAAAATAATTGAGAGGAAAATAAAGAGGAAAGTTGAGGATTTTCCTTTGTTTGGTTGTCTAAAGAAAATGGAAGGAAATTTATTGAAATGAATTTTCTCTTGTTTGGTTTCTAAAGGAAAATGAAAAGAAAATAGCATTAAAGGTTATTTTAACTAACTTTTAAACTTAAATTTTACTGCTTATACACACACTAGAGAGCAGGAATCTATTAGCCACCCCAAAAATGGACATTTTAATGACAGAAAAGGCATGTCAGCAAGCTTTTTTTTCTTCACCAGATCTTGAATTTTCCTCTCTTTTCCCTCCCCTTTTCTCTCTTTTCCCTCCCCTTTTCCCTTTTATTTTCCCTCTCTACCTACATCAACAACCAAAAAAGGGAAGAGAAATTTTTTTTAATTTTCCTTTCCTTTCCATTTCTTTCCTCAACAACCAAACAGAGCCTTTGTTACTCCCTCCTGCAAGAACTTCTCTAAAATGGTACTCCCTCCGTCCCAAATTAGATGTCCATTTTTTAAACCTGTGCCATTTTTCGATTGTTATATCTTTTAATTTATAATGTTTTTGCAATTATGAACATTTTGTATTATAGAACTCGTCGAGAACTATCAAACAAGATCGATATTGAATATTTTTTGAGATTCATATTGAAAGATATAAGCGATTGAAAATGGCACGGGTTTCAAAAATGGACATCCAATTTGGGACTGAGGGAGTAGTAAAGTAGCCCACCTAGAAAATGGTTAGAGCAAGTGCAATAGTACTTCTCTAAAAATGCTAATAAACAGTGTACAATTTTTATTTTATCTACCCACATCTCTGGATCCGGCTGTGGTGCCCCAAAGTGGTATTGGGGCACTGGTGCCCCCAATTTTTCTAGGCCATTTGATCTCCTAAAATAATCTCAGCCTCCTTTAACCATCTTCTTCTCTCTCCTCTTACCAAGAGAACCGGTTAAAATTTTGAACCCTCTCTCTTCTCTGTACTACACCTCTCTCTCTCAATCTCTCTCTCTCTGTGCCCCAAAGTGTAGCCTTATTATGTGGTAATACTTAGCTTATTTGGTGGTATATATTTCCAGTTTTCATGGTAAGTAAAGTGCGAGTTTTTGGGCGGGAAAACCGCAAAACCACCTCAGTTTTTGGCAAAACCTCTTACTTTTTGGGATCCAATGGCTGAGATTTGTTTATTGTAGATCCAATGGTCCAAATGTAGTGGGGCACCAGTGCCCCAATACCACATTGGGGCACCATAGAAAGATTCCACATCTCTATTAATACTCTAACAATACTACCTATTTTTCCTTTCTCTATTAAAATACTACTATAATAGAGAGGAGAGAGAAAGTGGTGTTGGCAGAGATAAAATGAGAGGAGAGAGAGAGAGAGAGAGAGAGAGAGAAAGTGGAGCAAGTTAAAGTAATAAAAAAAAGGAGATTGCTGCTGTGGACGGCCCACTGGGATTCGGTGCGGTTTGCGTTCGAAAAGATTGTGATTGTTTGAGTCGCCACCCGGATTTTAGGTCCGAACCCGAGAAACCGATAAAAAATATGACTCGTTGCCCATGAAAAAGATTTTACTAGTCATTGTGAAACCAAAGATTTCTCGGATTCGGGGGTTTGGTTACGAGAGGGGAAGGGTTTTAAGGCATCCCTCTCGCCCGGTTCGTGAACCGGTCTCTACTCGATATTTTGTGGGATTTTGAAGATATTTGAAATTCAATTTATTCACCAAAATTGGGGATCGGGGATGGGAATCAAGTAAACGATAAGAAAAACATAAATATAAAACTAAAGTGGATGCTTGTGCTTGATGATTTTCATGAATGATGATGATGATAACAAGTGGAAATATCACA
The DNA here is from genome assembly GCA_016920895.1 of Vaccinium myrtillus. Lineage (NCBI taxonomy): Eukaryota > Viridiplantae > Streptophyta > Magnoliopsida > Ericales > Ericaceae > Vaccinium > Vaccinium myrtillus. The sequence continues at coordinate 40,758,991 of CM029270.1, read as the reverse complement.
AATATTTACAAGAAATGGGAAATTACAGAAATCATACAACAAACCCAGAGAGTACAAACATTGAGATCCAAATAAACTGCTTTGCAAACTGGATTCCAGAATAGGGATTGAGCGCTCAAAGACAGAGGCTTGAGCGCTCAGACCCTTCAAACCAGCTTGAGCGCTCAAGGCCCATGGCTTGAGCGCTCAATCTAGTTCCAGGCTTCTGTGATTTTACTCTCTTTTCCGCAGCCTCTCTTCTCATTCTTTACAAGATCAACATTAATCAAACATTTTTCAAAGGAAAACAGATAAAACAGACGAATTGATCCTTAAAAGAATGGGAAGAGAAAAGAATCTCCATGAATTAATAAGAAAATACTTTTGAATGGAGAAGTAAAAGAGAAATCCAGACTCTAAACACCACAATAATAACACACACACACTATAAGCATGCCAGACCATGGTCCATCATCGAAACAACAAAATAATCAACAAAATGCCCAAGAACAGCTTGAGCGCTCAAGTTAATGACATTGAGCGCTCAAGCCACAATCTGGCTTTTTTTAATTTCTGACTCAAGAAGGATGATCGATGATTCTCAGGACCTTAGACATTTTGAACAGGAGTAAATAAAGAAGATCCAGTCACTGTTTTGCCTTTAAAATGGAATTTTACAACGATATTGATCTTTGATCATCATGATGTAGTTAACAAATGTTCATGCATGTGTTTTGGAAGTAGAGTCAGGTTGTTTTGAGAGTCACATGAACACAAGTAACCATTAAACAATGATCAAAACAAAGAGACGACACAAAAGCTTGCAAAACAGGAATTATTCGAAACTGGGCTTGAGCGCTCAAGGCCTGAGGCTTGAGCGCTCAACCCCCGTTACAACTGCAGGTTTGAAAACTCTTTCTAAACCATTTTTAGACCTTTGTGGGTTCAATACAAGTACAAAGAACTTGCTTGAACTCACTGGTCCTCCTCAGATGAACCAAAACAGTGAGTTCATCACATGTTTTACTACCTTTTCGGAAATGCTTGAAGTTTGGACTTGATTCTGGGCTTGAGGATGGATGATCGTGGACGTTTTGGCTTATATTATAGACGAATTGGACAATGTATATGGTTGGTCGATGATCAAGAACAGAATTTCAAGATTTGATGAGTGGTTTTGCAAGTGGTTTTGATGGTAAAAGGGTGGTTTTGTAGAGAGAGAGAGAGATGATTGATTTTCTGGAGGATTTTGAGAGCTGGAGTGTGAGAGTTGTTAACCTCTCAAAACCAAGGGTGAAAAATGGTTTTATAGAGTGAGTGGGAGGGAAGAGAAGAGAGAGAAAGAGTGGGTTTGTATTTTTTGAAGTATTTTTGGTGTATTTCTGGGGTTAGTGGAGTATAATGCATGTATAGAGATCGTAGCAAATCATCCCCAGACGCTCCCATGCAGAAAATCTCATGATTAGATACTCTGCAAGTTGCTGACTGGATTAGAGTTGAGCGCTCAAAGCCGTGGGCTTGAGCGCTCAAGGTGCATTCCCAGGGTTGAGCGCTCAAAGCCATGGGCTTGAGCGCTCAAGGTGCATGATGGCAAACTGCTGGCTTGGCTTGGTTCAACACTGTTTGGGTTGGTTTGAGCTGTTTTGGTTGCTGTTTGGTTAATTTTGATCAAATTCAAGTCACTCTCACAAGTTCCAGGTAGTCATGATTGGTCCGTTTCATCATCGGGAATACTTGAGCGCATCTCGGGTTCAAAATTGGGGTGTCTACAGTTGCCCCTCTTGGATGAGACTCAATATCATTGTTTTGGTATGAGTAACGTCCAAGATACAGACAGCCCAACTCGTTCCCCGTAATACACTTCAAGCAGAAAATGATTTAAACGAGCATAAAGCTCTCAGAATGATTTAAACGAGCATAAAGCTCTCAAAATGATTTAAACGAGCATAAAGCTCTCAAAATGATTTAAACGAGCACGTGGCTCTCAGAAAATGATTTAAACGAGCATAAAGCTCTCAAAATGATTTAAACTAGCACGCGGCCCTCAGAAAATGATTTAAACGAGCATAAAGCTCTCAAAATGATTTAAATGAGCACGTGGCTCTCAGAATGATTTAAACGAGCACGTGGCCCTTAGATCGATTTAAACGAGCACATGGCCCTCAGAAAATGATTTAAATGAGCACGTGGCCCTTAGATCGATTTAAACGAGCACATGGCCCTCAGAAAATGATTTAAATGAGCACGTGGCTCTCAGAAAATGTTTTAAACGAGCACGTGGCTCTCAGAAAATGTTTTAAACGAGCATAAAGCTCTAAAAATGATTTAAACAAGCACGCGGCCCTCAGAAAAGCAATTGGGATACTTCATACGTACGCTAACACAAAACATACGTACACAACACGCTTCGATCTAGCATGATCAAATATTTAGAATTCACGGATAAATGAGGATTCAATTGATTGGGACTACTGAGTCCAAAGTTCACCAACAAAACACAAGGGATGCCTGAAATGCCCCTGCAAAGCTTGCAAAAGAAGCCACAAACCTCTGCCAGGATTAGCCTTGAGCGCTCAGGGCAGTCCCTTTGAGCGCTCAACCCAACCTTGAGCGCTTGACCTCAGAGCCTTGAGCGCTCAAACCTTGAAATGGCCTTCCAGCGCTCAAAGGGGTCAGCTTAAGCACTTGAACCCCTGAACGAGGACGACGGTTCAGAATCGTAACGTTCCATTAAACTCAGATTTTACTCCGTCCAACCTTCATAACGTTTCAGAAACTTCAGAAATCAAATCCTCACATCTCTCTCGCAATTCTGAACGAAACCCTATCAATTCTCACTCAAAATTCTATCCCAATCAAAAACCCCCAATTTCTAGGGTTCGTCCGTACGATTCTCGGTCCATTTCGGTTCGATTAGGGCTCGATTTGTGCTTGATTGGTCGGTTTCATGGAGGATACCAGTGAATCACGGTCTCCGGTGGCCTCGCCGACGGCGGAGAGGGGCGGTGGTGAAACAGTGGTGCCACCACCGACGAGCTCGAGCGCTCAAGGGGATTTGCAAGAGACAGGGGTGGGTCCCACAGTGACCGGGACACCACCCGTGGCTGCAGAGACGACAGGGAGAGATAGAGAGAGAGGAAGAAGGGGAGAGAGAGAGGGAGAAAGAGAGAGAGAGGATGGCAATGGTGGTGGTGGTGAAGGTGGGGGTAGTGGTTTAGGTGATGGTGACGGCACACCGGCGCCGGAGAGGGTAGAGGAGAGGATAGAGGAGAGGGAAGGAGATAGAGATGAGGGGATGGTGGAGGTCCACGAAGTGGACAGCGATGGTAGTAGCGGCAGTGATGAGACGGCCGAGGGTGCTCGTTGGAGGATAGAGCCGAGACCCAGTCAGCGGCCAAGCGAGGGGGATAAGGGGAAGGCGACGATGATTGGTGGAGAGTCATCGACCCGGGGACATAGTAGTAGGCCGACAGCTCAGGGTCCGGTTGGGATTTCCCGGGAGGACTACCTTGAGCACGCGCCACCGGAGGTAGTGATGGCGGCTGCAGTAGATGCCTCGGGGATTCTGGACGCGGCGAGAGCGGCCGTAGTTGAGAGTAGAGAGAGAGAGGCGGCGATGCTACGGGAGGCCGCTGCTGAGGACGAGGCGGCGAGGGCCTTTTGCGAGGAGTTTGAGACAGAGGAGGCGGCGGAGGCGGCTAGGCGACAAGCCGAGGAGGAGGAGAGGGCAGCCGGACGGAGAGTGATGGTGGTCCAGGCTGCCAGACACTGGTTGAGGAGGGGGAGACCGGCTTTCGACGCGGCGACCTACGCCCCACCGGTGCATCTCTTCGTGCCTTCCGCTGCAGACGATTACACTCCCCAACGGGAGTTGTACTTCGGAGAGGAGGTGCTACTGGACCCCGAGGTTCACCTCTCGACTGACTGCTTGACGGTATGCTTGCTTTTCTTTCCTGCTTATTGCTTTCGCGCACTTTCAATAGTTATTAAACCTGATTTGCATTGAATGATTGAATTACTGCTTGATTGATGGTTGAACTGAAATACTGGACTAACACCTGATTGCTTGCCTGTTTGCTGATTGTTTTGCAGAGAAACTTGAGCTTAAAAGCTCACGGGGGTATGGGTTCGAGCTGGGAGATTTACCAGCAGCTGCATGCCTCGGTGAGGACTTTGGTGGATCTGGCGGGGTTCGGGAGGTTCATCCCGACTCTTACGAGCACACAGCACGACCATGCCGTGGTAACGGCATTGGCCGAGAGGTGGAGGGACTCTACGAGTTCTTTCCATCTCGTTATTGGAGAGGCGACGATGACCCCGCTGGATTTCTCAGCGATCACGGGGTTGAGGGTAGGAGGAGACCCGATCCCGTTCGACTCGGGGATTGGCGGAGACGTCGCTGCACTGCGGTGGTTCTTGGGCTTCGTGCCCAACAAGGAGGGGGAGACGGCTACATACGGCCAGTTCAAGTTGAAAGGATTGGGGGAGCCGACTGACGAGGAGGAAGCAGCACAGAAGGCGAGGTGCTACTTGTTATACCTGTTTGGGGCTTCACTGTACCCAAATAGGCGTAACAGGGTGCATCTCTCCTACCTCGGGGGGTTGAGGGACTTCACAGTCGCGGCGAGGTACAACTGGGGAGGGGCGGCACTCGGGAGTTGCTACGCGTTCATGAACGCTGTCTCGAGGCGGAAAGGGACTAGCATCTCCGGACTGTGGAGCGTCTGGGAGGTAAACACAGAACTTTTACTTCAAACTATATGCATGCATTTCAAAATTCGCACTTGATTGACTGACTTATTTATTGCTTGACATGCAGCTTTGGGCCTACGAGGTGTTGGGGTTGTACCCCCCAGAGACGCGGCACCATGACCCGGACGTCATCCCCCGAGCACTGTGCTGGGGTGAAGGCTTCCGTTACGGCGGCTCAGCGCGAGGGAACATCCACGTTCTCCGTGCTTCGTTGGACAGGTTCCCTGCTTCCTTGGTAAGAATCAAATTCTCGCATGCATTCAATCTTGCTTTCAATTTGCTTTCAATCATGCACTTGATTACTAATGCTTGAACAACCTTTTGCAGGTCCGCTGGAACATATGGGATGCTATCGACGAGCCTTACTTGGCTCCGAGCCGGAGGCTCACGAGGGGGAGAGTTTTACTTGAGTGCCAGTACGGCTGGTTCTGGTACCTCGGCGACAGGGTGGTACGCCAGAGATACGGGCTGGCGACCACAGAGTGCCACGCCTCCCTCCTTGGGTGCTGATGACGTCTCGGTATACACTGACAGAGATCGAGCGTTTTACGGCGCCTGACCTGGACTTGAGCCAGCACCTGCGTCCGGCCTTGAGCTACGAAGATTACTTCAGGAAGTACTTGGCCGGTTCGCTGGAGTCGGAGGAGTGGAGAGACAAGGTTGAGGAGGAGAAGGCCGCGAAGGCGCGGGCCTCAGCTGGAGGGGTAGCCAGAGGTGAGGATGCTGGCACCTCCAAGTGGTGGGTGCACGTTACTTCTGCCGGTGGAGAGGCAGGGGATATAGACATCCCGAGGCCCCCAGCAGACTTCCCGCGACTCTCGGCACCGGTAAGAAACACTCTGCTTATTCAGATTTGCATGTTTTGATTATGAATGCCCAAATGTACTGATGATTCAAATTTCTGACTTGCTTGCAGGTTTCACAGGAGGCGGCGCAGACTTTGCACGAGCAGAACCAAGGACTACGCGTCCTGATTCGCCGCCTCATTGCCGGGGAGGAAGTCACTATCCGCCGGGAGGGCGAGCCGGCACTTCCCGCTGCTCCTAGGCCTTCTCGCCCGAGAGTTGCACCGGTAAGTAATTCACATTGCTTGCACTTTGGATTTCTTGATTATACCGTGTACTGATTCCTTTTTCTGTTTACTTGTTGATGCAGCCGCCCGTGATCAGAAAGAGACCTTATGCTGGAGTCGGCGGTCCTGGAGACACAACCGTACGACTTGGCCGTTCAAAGCCAACGGCGGCGGGACTTGAGGAAGGGAGACCACGGAGATCGTCTCGCCGGAGGGTGGATACAGCACCTGAGGGGATGGTTGAGACTACGAGCTCGAGCGATGATAGCGTTGATGACGCCAACTACCCCTCTTCCCGGCTGGAGCGACAGGAGCAGCGACGCGGAGATGAGACTGAGAGCACCGACGAGACGATGGATGGGTCGGAGTAGTGCACAGTAGACATAGAGTAGTTATAGAGTTTTGCTTTTGCTTTTCATCTTTTCCTTTGATTGGGCCTGCGTGCCCTGGTAGATAGGTGGATTGGGCCTGCGTGCCCCAGATGCGGATTTTTTGATTGGGCGCTGTGTGCCCTGGTATGATAGTGATGATACTCGGTTCGGCATTTTGCTTTTCATGGATTTGGATCAGTTTATACACATGATTTGCACTTTCATTTGTTCATCGTATTATTTTCTGCTTTTGATATTCAGGCGAACAAACCTGTTGTAGAATGTACATAATTTATCCACTAAATTTCGAATTCAAAAATCCAAGAACAAAGCTTTAAAACTCGACTTTAAAGAAAAGCTAACATGCTCGGGAATTTGGACGAAACATGATTATTTGAGTGTACGTACAAACGAAATATGTATTTACAAGCCGCACATCTCGACACACTTCTTGCATGTAAACAAACTAAACAAACTATACAAACTATACAAAACAACCTCTGAACGGAATTTGATGTTCATAAGGCATATTTGAAAATAAAATGCTTCGTGAGCCTATTTAGATGTGATGGATTGCCATGCTGTCATCTCGACCAAGTCACAAATGACATAAATGGCTTAAATGCCCCTACGATCATCTCCATTTAACAAGGAAATTCCCTGGATCCTTTTTGATGCGGCGACGGCCGCCATCCTTTTTCCTGAGTTGGTCGTTGATACCCCAAAACCTTGCATGATCAAAGAAATGCCTCGGGAATTGCTCCGACAAGTCACAAACGTTTATTGACACATGTCTCGATGATTGGAAATGGCTAGCAAGGCTAAGAGACAGATCCAGATGTCCAATGACCGTTTCTTTGTCTCAAAACTTCTTTATATGCGTATCCCGTGTCCGAACACGTATCGTCTTGTTAACTCGAGGAACGGGACGCTCCGTGAAGTCACAAATGTCCATTGAGACTTGGCTCGGGTGTTGGTTAAGGGTTAGGAGGCTTAGAAGAGGTTTCGGGCATCAAACGGGCCAAAATGCTGTTGCTGCTGTTTCTGCTGTTCTGCAGGCCTTGAGCGCTCAATGGGGTTTGAGCGCTCAGACTCAGCACCCTGAGCGCTCAAGGTGGTTTCAGGGGGTTGAGCGCTCAAGGCCATGGACTTGAGCGCTCAAGGTCTGTGCTGGGCAGGCTAAAGATGTTGCTTCCCAATGCATTTTTGGACCCTTTTGCATGATTTCTTCTGCCCCAAATGTCTTGTTGCTCTGCTATAACATCTCCCCAAGCTTTGAACATCACCTTCCCTAGGTCTTTCCACACTTTTCCCATAAATGCCATGCTTTTCCAATACATTTTCAAATTTTCCAACAAAAACACTTTGGAAACATATGCTTGACCATCTTGAAAATGTAATCTTTGATTTCCAATGTTGCATGATAATTTTGTAAGGTTCCTCCCAAATCTTCTATAAATACCATCCATGATCAAACCTTTCCCACACACCATTTCCATATTGATTTTCATTTCTTATTCCACTCATCTTTCCTATCAACCTTTCATTGCTTCCCATGGCTGCCCTTGACCCTTCTGTTATCAATACTTGGGTTGCTAGCTTTGAAAACATTGATTGGTTCAACTTCCGAGGTCTTGGCCTCAATGCTCTTCGCCACCTCCATACTTTTCCTATCCGCCAAGATATCTTGCATGCCGCGGTTCGTTGTTGGGATTCTGAGCTCCATGTATTCCGTTTTGGGATGCAAGAGCTTTGCCCGACTGTTGAGGAATTTCAAGCCTATCTTGGCGGTCGTGCTTTCGCCGATCCCGTCATACCACCCATTCGTGAAAATTATACCAACATTCTTAGCAGGAAGCTTGGTCTTGGGAATGGCGCTGCGCGCTTCTTGATTCGCAATGAGACCCTCAACGTTCTTCGTCTCTTTGCGGATTACAGTCCAACAGACGACCTTTTAGATTTTACCGTTCAAAACCGGCGCATGTTTGCACTTTGCATGTGCCTCTTGGCATTGTATCTGTTGGTCCCATGTGATGGCCGTCCCAGTTCTGCCATTGTCGGCGTTGCCGCTCAGATTGAACAACGGAGGGATGTGGTTCCTTTGGTTTTGGCCGAGACAATCATGGGCTTAGATGCGGTTAAGGCTGGAAGGACGAACACTTTTGCCGGAAGTCCGCTTTTGCTTCAGGTTTGATTCATTTGGTTTGGATATTTTGGTTTTTGGGGATTTTGGTTGTTTGACTTGGTTTTGACTTTGGCTCGGATATTTTTTTTTTTTTTTGGTTTTGTAGGTATGGCTGTGTGACAAGGTTGGGTGATTGGGTTTATGAACCACGGACTTGGGTGAGGAGGCCATTTGTGCATGATGAGGTTGATGAAGATGAATGGCTTGATTTTCTCAGGTCTTTAGAGGAGGATCACATCACTTGGCGGTGCCACTGGTTGCCTTTGCCGGACATGACGGCCAATCACATGGGAGATACATGGGTGATTCTGGCGGGATTACAAGGGTATGCCTACTATTTTCCACAACGCATCCTCCGCCAATATCGCATCCGTCAAGAAGTGGAGTACTCAGTTCCTGCCACTTTCAGTCTTCCCACATTTAGGCATTCCGTCCTTGAGCACTACCGTACTTCTTGGAGAAATAGGGTTCTTTGGGCTCCCGATCCCTACCCAACTATTCATTTGAATGGACATTACAGGGATTGGATGAGAGGGCAAATGGAAACACGACGCTGAAGAAATTAGCGCAATTCGACTCTCGACTTACTAAGCTGTTTCCCAAAATAAATGGTGCATTTTTTTTTTTTTTTTTTTTATTTTTTAGGCTGCTCAGTTTATGTAATCGAAGAAGTGATTTGAATAAAATTGAACGATGAAGGGTTTCCCCCTCTTGGTTCATTCAGTTTCATATGCTATCTCCTTCGAAAACTGCGAAAACATGGACCAACTCATCGGATTTAGACCGAACCCCGAGATAGGGTTGCCTACGTATCCCTCTTCAAGGAATCAGGTCATAGCGTAGTTCAAGCAAAGGTTCACTCGGGTATTAACATTCTCCTTTTTGCGCTCTAAATTTTGCCCGGTACCGCCTTTTCAGGTTTTCGGTCCAGCGAGCTTCTTTTAACTTTTGCCTTAAATTTTGCCTAGACTGCCCAGTGTGGGTTTTCAGACTAGCAGGCTTGCTCTAATTTTTGCTTGGATCGGCTCGCCCTTGCGATTTTCCGTCCAACGAGCATCTCTCAGGGGTAATATCGTTTGAGTTGGTCTAAATTGACAAGATTGCTGAACTCGTTGCCATCCAGATCAAGGATCACTGCTGCCCCACCATCGAGAATGGTCTTGATGATATATGGTCCTGCCCATTTCGGCTTGAATTTCCCTCGTGGATCAAATATCGGTGCCCGAATTTCTTTCACCACCATGTCCCCTTCAATCAAATCCCTGGATTTCACTTTCTTGTTGAATGCGCGGGCAATTCTTCTCTGATATCCCTGAATGTGATACAATGCCCGCAATCTCCTTTTGTCAAACAACATCAACTCTGAAAATCTGTCGCTCAGCCAGTCAGCCTCATTGATTTCATTTTCTATCATCACCCTTAAAGAAGGCACTTCAAGCTCGATGGGAAGTACCGCTTCCATACCATAAACCAAAGAGTATGGTGTTGCCCCTGTTGGAGTTCGGATCGAAGTGCGGTACCCCCATAATGCCAATGGTAACTTCTCATGCCAATCCCTAGATGATTCGATGGTTTTCTCCAAGATGTTCTTGATTGACTTGTTGGCTGCTTCCACTGCTCCATTGGTTTGTGGTCGGTATACTGTTGACTTGTGCACCTGAACATTGAATTCCTCAAGCACCTCCGCTGCCCTTCCTTTGAAATGCACACCATTGTCAGACACAAAGGCATTGGGAACCCCATATCGGTAAATGATGTTTTGCTTGATGAAATGAGCCACTTGTACTGCAGTCAATGTAGCGTAAGAAGCTGACTCAACCCACTTTGTGAAATAATCAATTGCTACCAATATGAACTTGTGACCATTCGATGCTGGCGGCGTGATTTTTCCGATCACATCTATTCCCCATACTGAGAAAGGCCGAGGTGTTGCCATTGTATGAAGTTCAGATGGCGGGACATGCATGAGATTAGCATGGACTTGACACTTATGACATCTCCGCACATACTGAACGCAATCTGTTTCCAAGGTTAACCAGAAGTATCCTTGCCTCAAGGTCTTCTTTGCCATCATCAATCCGCTCATGTGGGGACCGCAGATTCCTTCATGAATTTCTTCCATTACCCTTTTCGTGTCATCACCATGGATGCACAACTTGTGCATGCCACAGTATGATCTTTTGTATAACCTTCCACCACAGAGGATGTATTGTGATGCCAGCCTTTGTAATGTTATTCGATCTTTCTTGTTTGCTCCTTCCGGATATTCTCCTTTCTCAACCAAATTCCAGATATCATGGTACCAAGGCAGACCATCGTCAATTTCACCAATACTCATCACATACTCATAGGCTGGCCTATTCCTTTGCTCGATCATGATCGGTCTCATTCTTACTCCCACTGGTAATTCCACCATAGATGCCAAGGTTGCAAGGGCGTCGGCAAACTGATTCTTCATTCTTGGGATATGCGTGAAAGTAACTTGCTCAAACCGATGAATCAGGTCGTCAAGGTCTTTGTGGTATGGCTTCAATTTTTCTTCGCGTACCTTCCAGTCACCATTGGCTTGAGAAACTACCAGATTCGAATCTCCAACCACTTCCAATTTCTTTACCCCGATTTCAAAAGCAGCCTCCATTCCTACGATGCATGCTTCATACTCCGCCTGATTATTGGTAACTTCGAAATTTAATTTGAAAGAGAGGGGAATATGAGGCCCTTCCGGGGAGACCAATAATATGCCGATCCCGAATCCTTTCTGATTTGCGGCCCCATCGAAGTACAATTTCCAAACATCCTCTGCTACCGTCATAACACTTTCATCGGGAAACTGGAACTCCGTATCCTCAGGCCCTTCGATCGGATGATCTGCCAAGAATTCTGCCACAGCCCTGCCTTTTACTGATTTTCGCGTCACATACTTGAGCTCAAATTCAGCCAACAGAAGCAACCATCGTGCTAACTTTCCGGTGAGCGCTGGTTTTTCAAACAGATATTTGAGAGGATCCATTCGAGAAATCAACACCACCGAATAAGCTAACATGTAATGCCTTAACTTTTTAGAGGCCCATACGAGAGCCCAACAGGTCTTTTCTAATGGCGTGTATCTTTCTTCGGCTCCGACCATCTTTTTGCTTAGATAATATACCGTCTTCTCGACACCTGCTTCACCTTCTTGTGCCAACATGCAACCCATTGCAGACTGTGTAACCGATAAATACAAAATCAGAGGCTTTCCGGGCGTTGGCGGCAACAATACTGGGGGATTTTGAAGATACTGCCGAATTGATTCGAAGGCTTTCTGGCACCTGTCTTCCCACTTGAATGGTACTCCTTTCTTGAGTAAATGAAACATCGGCTCGCAAGTTGAGGTCAACTTGGCGATGAATCTGCTGATGAACTGAATTTTCCCGAGAAAACTCCGAACCTCCTTTTCTGTCTTTGGCGGCTCCATTTCTAGTATTGCTTTGATTTTCGATGGATCGACTTCAATCCCCCTGGTGGTAATCATAAATCCCAGCATTTTCCCGGCGGTGACTCCGAATGTGCACTTTTGTGGATTGAGACGCATCCGGTACTTCCGTATCCTTTCAAAGAATTTGCGTAATGCTGGGAGATGCCCTTCCCTCTCTTTGGCCTTTACAATCATGTCATCCACATACACCTCAACTTCTCGGTGCATCATATCATGTAACAGAGTTGTGGCCGCTCGTTGATAAGTTGATCCTGCATTCTTCAATCCGAATGGCATGACCCTGTAACAAAACGTCCCCCATTCAGTGGTGAAGGTTGTTTTCTCTCGGTCTTCTGGCGCCATCAAAATCTGGTTATACCCCGAAAACCCATCCATGAATGACAGCAATGCGTGCCCTGCCGTGTTGTCCACCAACACATCAATGTGAGGCAAAGGGAAATCGTCTTTCGGACTGGCTTTGTTCAAATCTCTGAAATCTACACACACCCTGACTTTTCCATCCTTCTTAGGCACTGGCACAATATTTGCAACCCACTGTGGATACTCAGTTACCATCAAAAAGCCGGCATTGAACTGTTTGGTAACTTCCTCTTTGACCTTTTCAACCCAATCTGGTCTGATCTTCCTCAGTTTCTGTTTTACCGGCTTTGCATCGGGATACAAGGGAATTCGATGTTGCCCAATTTCAGGATCGATTCCGGGCATATCTGCGTGGGACCAAGCAAAAACATCTTCAAACTCTTTGAGTAAATCAATGAGTAATCCTTGTTCCTTCGAAGATAGCCCGGAACCGATTTGAACCATGCGAGGATTTTCCTCATCTCTCAATTTAATTGAAATTACTTCTTCTTTTATTGGCTGAGCATGCCTTTCATTTTCCCTTTCGATTAGAGACTTAAGCTCTTTAGGTATTTCTCCTTCGAGCTCAGTCTCATCATCATCGGGGTCCACACAATTTATTTCGGGAACAGCAAAGTAAGCGAAATCAGCATTTATTTCATTAACAAAGCCCTCTGGGGTGCAGTACATGGCATTAGACTCGAATTCAAAATAGAAATGACGACGTGGAGGGCCATGAGGCACAAACTCCGACTCACAGCCAAATTTAAACCCTGACTCAGACTCGAACCCTAACTTAGTGAATGCATTAGTAAATTTTACAACAGGAGTGAAAGTGCAATTCTTGTATTCACCGACTGCATCCACTATCAGCACGCTGGGATCTTCAAAGGCCTCCTGTCCGAGCGTCATCACTGCTGGCTCCTATTTGTCCTTACCTGTTAGACTGACCTCATCGAACATTGACATCAAGATCCCACCATCCAAAGCTTCCGTCCAATCCGCTTTAAGGTCTTTCACCAATTTCTCGACCTTTTCATGTTCATCTTCGCTATCCCAAGCATCGTTAGCAAAGATCTCGAATCCGGGGTGCACCTTTCCACTTATTTCGTTTACGAACGGCTCAGGCTGGCCGTGATATGGTGCATTCGACCCTTCCCCAACAAAGCGGATCCGACGGTTTGCACTGCTGCTTGCTCGATTGGTTCTTGTCTTTTGCATCTCTTTCAGTGTAGGTTCATACCCTAATCCGAAACGGCCTCGCTGAGAAGGGAATTCTGGAAACCGAGCCACCCCGATGAGTTCGACCCAAACCGTGCCCGGCAGATAAGACATCCTTCTCATCATTTCGAGAGTCAGGTGTGATTGAAAATCATCATCTATACGAAGCGTGAACACACCACCGGATGTATCAAAAGCAAAGCCCCCAAGTCAACATCATTTTCGTCATGCATGATTTCTAACAAAGGAGCATTATCTTCAAAGATGAGGGCGAATGCCTCGTGTCTCCATAAAGGGCAAACTGCCCACTTTCCAAGCCAAGCGTAACCTTTTGATGCAAGGTGGATGGGATCGCCATGATATCGGGTCGATGCATCCAAGGACGTCCTAACAAAGAAATTGAACGAAGCCGGGATCTCAAGCACACGGAACTCAACTGTTGATCCAACCCTTCCGCAGCAATCTCCATTTCAACAGTCCCAAGCACATTGCGGCGGGTGTTATCATAAGCTCGAATGCAAAGAGACTAGATGGCGTGAAATCCTTTGGTTTAAGCCCCAAGCATAGAGCCGCTCGGAGAGGGCATACATTGAGTGCGGACCCATTGTCTATCAATACAACCGGATCCATTTCCCCATGCACTTCATGGTGACATGCAAAGGCTTGTTGTGGTCGGGCCTCCCTCGAGCGGCAGATCGGCTTCGGTAAAGGTTACGACATGCTTGGTCGGTTTGGTGGTAATGGTAGGTTTGGTGATAATGGCGGCCACCATGGCTTCAGGGGTGATGTCTAGTGCAACTTCCATACAGGACAACGCTTGAGCGAGCTTCTGGCGATGCTCGCTGGAGCTCATAAGCAATCCCCAAATGGTAAGTGCGGCTGGGGTTTTCTCAAGTTGTTTCTGGATGGGATTTTCTTCGTTGGTTGGTGGAGGCTTTGGACGAGGGGCACGACTGTTTGCCGCGGAGGTAGCTTGGGATTGGTTATTTGTTGGGTTAAAGAGGTTTTGGAAATCGATTGGGTTAGCAATTGGGTCGCTGAGGTTGTTTGGATAGTGCGGCATGGCTAGGTTATTTGGTAGGGTTGGGTTGTTTTGTGGAGTTGGGTTATTTTGTGGAGCTAGGTTAAAAGGTGGCTGGTTTGTGGTGTTTGGTTGTGGGTTGGATGTGTTTCCGGTGAACATTTGGGGTGGTTGATAAAACCGACCACTCCGAAGGAGGTGGAGAACCGAGTCAATGTCATCCCCCCATAAATCAGTGTAGTCTGTGTAGAAATCCACAAGATCCCCCTCTGCCTTTCTCTTTCCCTTCACAATACTAGCTTCTTCCAAACCCTTGGTAATCCCTTCCACGCCGCTTCGCTCCAAACATTTCCATTCTCCATGGCGGCTTAATGCCCCAAACCTCGTTGTTTCCAACCCACAAATGGTGCTATGCCCTCATTCCGATTGGCCCACATGTTTGCTACCACATTTTCCTCCATTTGTTGCCCCCAAACATCGGGTAAATCTTTGTTCAACACCATGACATTGCAATCCTCCGGAATCTGCACTTGTGGTGCCGGAAGATTCTCATCAACTATGTAGTCATAAGGTGTGAATTCTATCCCCTCCGTCATTCGATTTATGGCTTGCTCACTCATCATGGAGAAATCGGGGCGACCCTCCCACAATGGTGGCATCGGAAAATATGATTCATCAAAGAACATGGGGAGTGTGGACCCATCCAAAGGATCATTAGGGTCCATGAGCTGCCACTCGTTTGGTGTAGGATCCCACTCAACTTCTTGCGCACTATTGAATGCCACAACTTCTTCTTGCCAATTTTGCCCTTGCCCTTCTTCCATTGGTTGCATTACTGGCAATGGTTCGAAAAGATTAGGAAGTGCAAATCCATCAAGCGGATCTGCCAACATCGGATCCCAAAACTGATTAATCATGGCACCAAATGGGGGTCCTTCATTTAACTGTTCATTTTGCAGCCAAGCTTCTTCATTCGCCACATTATTGGCCACCATCTGTTCATACTCGTGAGCTTCCATGGCCATTATCAAATCACCCCATTCTTGCCATACATTAGGGTTTAGGTGCACATCAAGAAAACATGCCTCGCATTCATCGGGTATAGGCACAATGGGCTTAGGATCTGTTTCGGGTATGATGTACTGGCTTGGGTCAAATGGAGTGGGGTTTAGGCCTTTTTGAGTGGAGCTAAGGGTAATCTGGCCTATGTCACCGTTTCTTTTGTGAGCTGGCAGGGGATTTGTGAGGATGTTGGGCTTTTCAGTGGGGTCTCGGATTTGTTTGTTGTCAATGAGATCTTGGATCTCATTACGCAGGCGTTGACATCTTTCAGTGGGATGGCCGGGTGTTTGGTGGAATATACAGAAAGTGTTTGGGTTATATGTTGGTGGGGGATTTTGTGGAGGTGGAGTTGGCTGAAGAGGTTTGATCTTCCCCTGTTGCACGAGTCGCTCGAAAGCAACAGGTAGGGGTAAAGGAAGAGGGGTGAAGATGCGCCGTCCTCTTTGGTTTTGGAGTGGTTGAGTTGGTTGGGATAAGATGGCATTTATGGGTTCAGCTTTATGGGGTTGGTGGTTCATGGGATTGGATGAGGTGCCAGCAGTGTAACTGGGGTTTACATATAGGGACGAGGTGTTGCCGATGTAATTTCGCTTTGGTTTGGGGAACGAGTCTCCTTTCTTCAACATTCCGCTTTGCAGAGCTTCCTCAATTAACAGCCCCATCTCAAAGTAGGTCTCGAAGTTATGTGCTTGAGCCATGACCATGTACTGAGCCAAATCGGGTTGTAGGTTCTTGGTTATAATGCGCATCTGATCTTTGTCACTAGGACGATCGGTCATTTGCGCAGCCTTGGCTCTCCACCTTTTCACAAAATCGGCGAATGACTCCCTCTCCTTCATCTTGATACTCTCAAGTTCACGAGTGGTGACCTTGAGTTGAACGTTATACTCGTATTGCTTAACAAAAGCAGCCACCATTTCTTCCCAAGTTTGTCTCTTCGAAATGTCAAGGGATAAGAGCCACTGGAGAGCGGGCCCTGTGAGGGTTTCATGAAACATTTGACCCATAGCAAGCTCATCGACTTCTTGTAACGAGAGGGAGCTCACGTAAGCCTGAACATGTCCTCTCGGATCACCAGTCCCATCAAACTTCTCGAAGTCCACATGTTTGAATTTCTTAGGAGCTTGGCACCGGAATATGCATAGCTTGTTCATGTCAAACCGGTGACGGCTCGTTTCTCATTTTTGGCCACAGATTCTTCTAGTTTGAGGATCTTAGCTAGCATTTCCGCCAATTGGGGATTCTCAGGGGGAGGTGGTTGTTCCGGATGTTCATCATTAGGAACCTCCTGTTCCCGAGCTTCACCATCGGGTATTCGCTGCTGAGGTGGGGGAAGTCGACTCTGTATGTTTACCATAATCGCCATGAGTTGGGCAATTCGGGTATCATTCCGGACCCTCTCATCATGCATTTCCTTTCTCGTCTGTTCAAACTCATTCGGGGGATCCTGTTCCTGTTCTGCCGACATACTTGACTCAGCCTTTGGTGATAAGGACCTAGACAGTCTCTGTCCAGGAGGTCGAGTCCAAACAGGTAAGGTCTTCTTCTTCTTTGCAGGCCCAATGATTCAAGAACTGATTAAAAGCAAAAGCCGGACTCAGATGCGTACTCGTTGCGTCTATTATGCACAAAAAGAATGATTTACAAATGCTCTTAATCGTCTCGCCGCGACTCAACCCACGGAGTTAGTCCTATTTCTAGCCTTAGGAGTTAGTCTACCGGTTTCGGAACTCACTTGGAATCGTTCGCACAGCAGATTGTGTCAACACCACGGGTAAGTCGTTTTACTCGGCAATTACGGCTTTAACCTATAGCCTAGATGTTAAAACCGCAATCGTTATCCTTTCTTTGACCATCCGAGACAGAGCAATGAGGTGTCGCAACCCAGTTACAATCGATTCCAAGGCTAGTCCGAAACACGGGTGACCGTTTGGGCACGGTCAACACCGGAGGTATCTCATACTCCGTGGATTTAAAGTCTCCTAGACTGAATTCCACAGTTTTGGAAGATTGCCCCAATCCTCAAGTTTTCTTTTAAAGCAATAAGTCCTTAAAATTGGATAATCGGATTTGGGAAACTCTGATTCACACGAATTCCGACAATGATCTAAGATCAGAAGCCTAAGGGCGATTGATCCTTCTCGGGCCAAGGTCCCTTAAACCTGTTTAGATCAGTGTTTAGGAACTTGATGATCCAAAGTTTCCCACGTCCGGTCATCCTAAAGACCAACTCGAAAGAACAACGCGCATACGGAGTGCACGACTCATCATCGGGCCAAGGCAACCTTATACTAACCGCGGAGACTCTAAAAACCAAACTGAAAAACAAAACGAACGAACTCTCGCGACAACTATGTACAATGCAAATGCATGAATGCAGCATGGCATGGCGAGAAAAGCGGTAACAGATAGCACGTTAACATGGTGGAGCACGTAAACTTAACACATGGGTAAGCTGCTAAACGTGGGGTTCTATGGCTAATTATATGCGAAAGGCTGGTTTTGGTCATTGAGGGTACCCCGGACTCAAAATCAAAACCGCCTCCTACCGTCAAAGACGATAGTGACGATATGACTTATCACGGTCGAGGGCTGCTGGGCATTTCGGGATTCCCTGTCACCGGCAAGCCGGGCAGGATTGCCAAAACACGCCAGCGGGGCTGAGAACCATGCAAGTGCAATGCAAAATCAAATTCCAAATATTTTCAAAATCCCACAAAACATCTTTCAAATTAAACCCACTTTGATTAACACATATTTCAATAAAATTACACGAGTGTAAAAATTGCACAAATGTAATTAAATAAAATATATATTAACCAAAAGTCCCCAGCGGAGTCGCCAGCTTGTGGACGGCCCACAGGGATTCGGTGCGATTCGCGTTCGAAAAGATTGTGATTGTTTGAGTCGCCACCCGGATTTTAGGTCCGAACCCGAGAAACCGATAAAAAATATGACTCGTTGCCCATGAAAAAGATTTTACTAGTCATTGTGAAACCAAAGATTTCTCGGATTCGGGGGTTTGGTTACAAGAGGGGAAGGGTTTTAAGGCATCCCTCTCGCCCGGTTCGTGAACCGGTCTCTACTCGATATTTTGTGGGATTTTGAAGATATTTGAAATTCAATTTATTCACCAAAATTGGGGATCGGGGATGGGAATCAAGTAAACGATAAGAAAAACATAAATATAAAACTAAAGTGGATGCTTGTGCTTGATGATTTTCATGAATGATGATGATGATAACAAGTGGAAATATCACAAATATTTACAAGAAATGGGAAATTACAGAAATCATACAACAAACCCAGAGTACAAACATTGAGATCCAAATAAATCGCTTTGCAAATTGGATTCCGAATAGGGATTGAGCGCTCAAAGACAGAGGCTTGAGCGCTCAAACCCTTTCAAACCAAAGGCCCATGGCTTGAGCGCTCAATCTAGTTCCAGCTTCGTGATTTTACTCTTTTTCTTTTCAGCGACTTCTTCTCATTCTTTACAAGATCAACATTAATCAAACATTTTTCAAAGGAAAACAGATAAAACAGACGAATTGATCCTTAAAAGAATGGGAAGAGAAAAGAATCTCCATGAATTAATAAGAAAATACTTTTGAATGGAGAAGTAAAAGAGAAATCCAGACTCTAAACACCACAATAATAACACACACACACACACTATAAGCATGCCAGACCATGGTCCATCATCAAAACAACAAAATAATCAACAAAATGCCCAAGAACAGCTTGAGCGCTCAAGTTAATGACATTGAGCGCTCAAGCCACAATCTGGCTTTTTTTAATTTCTGACTCAAGAAGGATGATCGATGATTCTCAGGACCTTAGACATTTTGAACAGGAGTAAATAAAGAAGATCCAGTCACTGTTTTGCATTTAAAATGGAATTTTACAAAGATATTGATCTTTGATCATCATGATGTAGTTAACAAATGTTCATGCATGTGTTTTGGAAGTAGAGTCAGGCTGTTTTGAGAGTCACATGAACACAAGTAACCATTAAACAATGATCAAAACAAAGAGACGACACAAAAGCTTGCAAAACAGGAATTATTCAAAACTGGGCTTGAGCGCTCAAGGCCTGAGGCTTGAGCGCTCAACCCCCGTTACAACTGCAGGTTTGAAAACTCTTTCTAAACCATTTTTAGACCTTTGTGGGTTCAATACAAGTACAAAGAACTTGCTTGAACTCACTGGTCCTCCTCAGATGAACCAAAACAGTGAGTTCATCACATGTTTTACTACCTTTTCGGAAATGCTTGAAGTTTGGACTTGATTCTGGGCTTGAGGATGGATGATCGTGGACGTTTTGGCTTATATTATAGACGAATTGGACAATGTATATGGTTGGTCGATGATCAAGAACAGAATTTCAAGATTTGATGAGTGGTTTTGCAAGTGGTTTTGATGGTAAAAGGGTGGTTTTGTAGAGAGAGAGAGAGATGATTGATTTTCTGGAGGATTTTGAGAGCTGGAGTGTGAGAGTTGTTAACCTCTCAAAACCAGGGGTGAAAAATGGTTTTATAGAGTGAGTGGGAGGGAAGAGAAGAGAGAGAAAGAGTGGGTTTGTATTTTTTGAAGTATTTTTGGTGTATTTCTGGGGTTAGTGGAGTATAATGCATGTATAGAGATCGTAGCAAATCATCCCCAGACGCTCCCATAAAATCTCATGATTAGATACTTCTGTTCTTGGGATCGAGTTGAGCGCTCAAAGCCGTGGGCTTGAAAAGCGCTCAAAGCCATGGGCTTGAGCGATACATAAGGTTATAGCTAATTTTGATCAAATTCAAGTTGCACAAGTTCCAGTCATGTTTTTTTGGTTCATTTCTCTACTATACCTAATTTTGTACATATATCTAGCTCTTTTCTTGCTATTATTGACACTCAATTAATTAAAGTTATGATTGATAAGTAAATTACCCAATTATTAGGTGTCTTATTGTGAAAAGATGTCTTTATATGAAATGGGGTCACGCCCTCAATTTTCAACATAAGAAATTCGATAATTTCTCACATATCCTTCCAAAAGTCTCCTCACAGCGTTTCAGGTTCATAACGAATAACAAAGTTTGGGTACTCGTGTCCCATGAGAAAACATAAATAAAAATATCGAGTTATTACATTTGGAACGAGATAAATAAATAGAGTTATAAGTTCATATTTCTCTACTATACCTAATTTTGTACATATATCTAGCTCTTTTCTTGCTCTTATTAACACTCAATTAATTAAAGTTATGATTGATAAGTAAATTACCCAATTATTAGGTGTCTTATTGTGAAAAGATGTCTTTATATGAAATGGGGTAACACCCTTAATTTTCAACATAAGAAATTCGATAATTTCTAACATATCCTTCCAAAAGTCTGCTCACAACGTTTCAGGTTCCTAATGAATAACAAAGTCTAAGTTGGGTACTCGTGTCCCATGAGAAAACATAAATAAAAATATCTAGTTATTACATTTGGAACAAGATAAATAAATTAGAGTTATAAGTTCATCTTTAAAAAAAATAGTTTTATGTGATGACCAAATAACTCTTCATTGTATGCCTTCTCATCCAATGCACTCCGAGCACGTCAACTCATGCTCCGTGAATTGTATCTTAGATGATGGGGTTAAGATACACTGGCCCAGTATGAAAGTTCTCTACAAACACTAAATGCATATGAGATTATGCTGCGACTTTTAATTGCAATCCCAAGTGCAGGATGTCGCGAAGTAATAAACTTGGAAAGTCCGAAGTCGATACACAGGGACAAGGAATGATTAGAGCACAAGCTAATATTTAAAACAAAAATAACGAAATTGATTTAGAGAGAGTGTTGATGGTTTGATTGTTTGTAAATTGAGAATTGATTTGGAAAACAATATTTAGAAAATACTAAAGCTTTAGGATCCACGCGCAACAATCCTATGATATTTGTCAATGATTCTTTTGCTATAACTCAATTAAGATGAACGCAAAAGATCATCTTAATCGGAAGATGAAACAATTATTTTTTATTAGAAACCCTAAAAAGATAGACTCATAAAATTGATTGATTCAAAACATAACAGAACTCGTTAATTGTTGGAATTCAAAGCATTATTCGTACCCAGAGTTAAGGAAAAATCAATAAATTGTATAGAACAATAACCTACTAAAAACTTGAATCAAAACAAATAACATGAATCTCACATGAAAATCTTGATTCTTGAAGAATCGTTCACAAACTATCATAGTATTGTTGTGGTTTCACCCTTAGCCTTAGCTAGGGTTTTTAGCCTTCCATGGAGAAAACAAGAAACTCAATAAGAAAAAAAGGCAAAAGATGAGATAGATCCCTACTAGAGTTTGCAAGTATTTATAATAGTAGGCTCACTAAAACAAGCAAAACCCTAATTAATAAATTCGGATTTAATAATGGGCCCAACTTTAAGGTGCTAGAGAAGTCCAAATATGGCTCTTATGTGTGGAATCGAATGCTGGGCCACCATATATTGGGCTGAACCCTTCTTTTTAATGCAGAAAATATATGTTGGGCTTCTTCTTTGGCACTTTCCTCCTATCTTGATCAAATTATCCTTAAGCTCATCTTATAATAACTCCAAGCTCTTAAAATTGTCTTAAACCCCCATATTTTTTTCTTTAAATATAAAATTAATCAGTTACAGACAATTAAACATAAATTAGGAGAACTAATATAATAAAGTGGAATATTACCCAAAATCAATGGAATAAAAATTTTCGACTGTTCATCAGATTATATGCGCACGGAAATGACAACGTAGTGCAAGGCAATCAACAAATAAGAGATGTCAAGATATGATCAAATTGAGAATTAAACTGTCCTCGTGTTCAATTGAAACGTCTTTTCATCAATGAAATTCCTTTTCATCAAATCCAATAAGTCGACATAAAACATTCTGTCCACTTCTCTTTCATTTCAAAATCCGTCGTCGTTCAACTTTACAAAATCGTGAATTTTGGGGCCCGTATTCCCCCTATCGAGTTCTTGGGCCTCGTAACTCCTACTATGCATTTGGTACGTCTCCCTTGGACCTCGTAGCTCTTTGCCGAGATTCATAAGCCTCGAAACCCATGTCGAGATTTACGAGACTCATAACTCATGGCCAGGGACACACCGAATGATGGCCCTAGTAATCATCACCCAAACTTTAAATAAAATATTTCACTTTTTTCTCAAAACACCAAGTGCCCCATTTGTGTCCTTCAAAAGATACTTCATTTTCGTTTGAAAATGCATTTATTGGTTTGTTATACAACGTCATCATGTGTCAAGTAGACGAGGATAGTCATAAACGTCGTCGTATCCATAAAATGATCAACGGTACAAGTTTGAAGTTAACATGATAGTTCTAAACTAAATCGAAACAATAATAAGTTACATCATAGGAATATAGGTGAATAACTCAACGGGAGGCCAAGTGAAGTCCAAACAAGTTCCACAATTCAATTTTGAACTAGAGGGAAGTTGCTGTCAAAACCGTCTGGACTGTCGGGCCACCCCTCTGGACAGAAAAACAAGAGACAAACAGTGAATGCAACAGACAGATCTCAAAACAGGGTTTCAACCAAATCAACTAAAATAGGACATTTTAGCCAAAATTATACATCACATCACCCATGAACACATAGAAAGAGTAGAGAGAATCCCTACCTCAAAGAATGAACCTCCAAGAACATACCCTAGCTTCCCGACTTGAAACCCACCCAAAAACGAATCCCCAAGCGAATGCACGTGAAACCCAAGCTCCAAATGGTGTGAGGATGGTTGATTGAGAGTGGATCTATGTGAGTTTTAAGTGTAGGTGATGGGTTGGTGTGAGGAGGAAAGAAATCAATAGAGGGGGAGGGAGGAGAGGGGCCGGCTCATGTGGGGAGCGAGATAAATGAAATTCTCTCTCTCTCTCTCTCTCTCTCTCTCTCTCTCTCTCTCATGGTTTATATACTATCAATTACGCTACACACCCCTCTATTTATCAAAGTGCTACCTACAAGTCTTAAACAAGTAACATTTTCACATTAACCCCGTATTTTAACATTTAAATGCAATTACACAATATTTCCAATTTAATTTTTAAAATACCACGTGAAATTACAGGTCTTTACAAATGGTATATCGTATTTGGAGTAGTGTATTTATTGGGAAAAGAAACATCAAGAGTCATTCTATTAATCCCTCCGTCTTTGAATTTCTTATCCACTGACATGCATGCGTGTCATTTTTCAATCGCCTATATCTGTCAATCTACAATATTTTTTAAAAATTAGAACTTTGTTTAATAGAACTCATCGAAAACTATCAATCACATTATAGATTTTAAATATAAATAATTCCTATTGAAATAAATTGATATTACCTTTGAGCGCAGCGAAAACTTAAAATCTTACATTTATCCATAATTGTTCAAGTGATCGAACAAATCAGATAGACCTCTAACCTAAAATTCGCATAATGAACCTCATTGATGGAAACACAAGCTTGTTCTAATTTAGGTTAGGTCAGGTACCTTTGTATGTGGTATTTATAGACAACAAATTTCCTACCATCAAGGAAGAGTTGTTTCCAAATGGTATATTTCTCCATGAGTGTATCTCCTGATCACGTGTCTTTTTCTAATAGATGTGACTCTTGGCGTATTTTTTCCCAATAAGTACACCATTTCACATAGAATATAGTATCATTTTCATAATAAGACACATTTTCACAATAAAACACCTAATAAATGGGGAATTTACTATCACTCATACCTTCAATTCATAAACAGAAAGTGATATGTAGACCACATTATGTAATTTCTTATATATTCATCCCATTTATCCTTTTTTAAAAAATTCATATCATTTTGAATTGCCTATATTTTTTAAATACGATTCTTGAAATATATGCCATATGAAACTTTTTATGGATCTTAAGTAATTCTATGATGTAAATTTTTCAAAACCATGACAAATATTGTAAGTTAAAAGATATAGAGAACTTATAACTGACATGAATGCAAAAAATAGACAAATGAATTAGATGGAGGGAGGGAGTTTTTGGTCAATTTTTACTTCTCCAACTCCTTTGCTAGAGAGGAATGGAAATGTAAAAACATTCAGAAGATAGGAATAAGCCAAATTCAAAGTTAGGTTAAACAACGCCTAAACCGTGGGAGTTGGATTGTTGTTACCTCACTTTATGGAAGGTGATTTCAACACCCTTTTTTATAAGTGCACCCATTCTTTTGTCTTCTACTGGGAATTCTTACACATTTTATTATACTAAAAGGCAAAAAATTGTGCACTTAGTATAAAAAAGGGTGTGAAAATCATTTTCACTACATTTGTTTTTTGTTTTTGTTTTTGTTGTTAATATGGGAAAAAATAGAAGATAAATGGAATTGTTGATACATGTTAATGAACTTCATTTAAAGTGCTATTAACACGACTTTAACTCAAACTTGAGCATTCAAAACACGTTTAGTTTACATGGACTACTTTGGCCTAACAAGTCACTTGACTTATTATTTCGTATTTATTTGATATTTTTTTTCGCTTTAGTTAGTTTTTCATCATTTTTCTATTGTATTATTGGTTTTCCTCGACGAGAGGACTCGATAAATTTAAATTTTATGATCCTAACTCAGTTTTTTTGAGTAAAAACGAAAATAAATCAAAAGGACATTTTTTTTTACTTATTTTTGTCTTTATTCAAAAAAGTGAGAATTCTGATCACAAGTTTTTTTTGTTTTTTTTTTCCCGATTCCTCTCGTTAAGACAGACCAATACATAAAAACAACTAATGCAAAATAAAATCAAATAAAGATGAAAAAATAAATCAAAGTGACTTATTAGGCCAAGTCGAAAGCCACTTTGGGTTTGGGAAACTAGTTTTTGAACCACTCAGGGTATATAATAAAGTACTAGTAATCAAACAAGAAGCGCAAAAAATGCAAGAGTATTATTCCAACTAAATCCCTAATTGCTCGTCACCAACTCGTCCTCCCTTTATCTGTCCCGAGGGTACACAACTGGTATCTTTGCTGCTACTTTTTTCCAAGAGAGAGAGAGAGATTAGAGGATCCCTAAACCTAAAATCAATCATCATTTTGCCTTGAATAACATATATGCATATTAACACTGGATTGCGGGAAGATGCTCTGCACGCCAGTGCACAATGCTCCGGTCTCGCTCCAATGATCGGAAGTTCCCTAAAGCTCAAGTGTTTCACGAAGTAATCTTGGGATCTGATCACTGCCCTTTAGTTATCAATTTCTATGTTCCCTTAAAGAAGATCCCGAGATTGTTTAAATTTGAATCTATGTGGTCAACACACCAAGGGTGTAAAGATGTAGTTTCATCGGCCTGGAATTGCTCACCCACTGGGTCTAAGATGTTCAAGCTTGTCCAAAAAATCAAGGCTTGTCGTCATAGCCTGGTTGGTTGGAGTAAGATGGAATTTGGAAATAATAAACACAAGTTGGCCTCTTTGAAGTGCAAGCTAGCAGAAATCCAAGCTCTCCCACCTTCCCCAATCATGGACATTCAACAAAGGCAACTCAAAGACGAGATCGAGCTCCTCTTGGACAGGGAGGAAATGTATTTTCATCAACGGTCCAGAATTCGGTGGCTAAACTATGGGGATAGGAACACTTCCTTTTTCCATGCTACAATCATTCAACGGAGACAAAGAAATCAACTTATCAGGCTAAAGGATAATGATGGTGTGTGGCTTAACTCAGAAGGGGACATTAACCATCACTTGGGGGGCTACTTTTCTGATATGTTTCTTTCCAATGGGCACCGTAATATGGAAGAGGCTTTGGTTGTGGTTCCACAGAGTATTACACCTGCTATGAATCATGATCTTATCCGACCGGTCTCAGATGAGGAAGTTGAAAGAGCTCTGTTTCAGTTGGGGGCCCTTAAAGCCTCTGGTCCTGATGGCTTCCCGGGCTTTTTCTACGAGACATATTGGGGAATAGTGAAAAGTACTACTATCAATGCGGTTAAAAGCTTCTTTGAGTCAAAATTTATTTTGAAAGAGCTTAATGTTACCAACCTTGTTCTTATCCAAAAAAATCCAGCCCCAGAATCTCTCACCCAATACTGTCTCATCTCCCTCTGTAATCTGAGTCTCAAAATCATAACCAAAATTCTGGCCAATAGACTTAAACTTATCCTGGACAAGATCATCTCCCCCCAACAGTCTGTTTTTGTCCCTGGTCGCTTTATCCAGGATAACATAATGATTGTGCACGAGGCCTTTCATCACATGAGGATCAATCGGAGAGGTGGTCAAACCCATATGGCTATTTCCTTGGATTTCAATAAGGCCTATGATAGAGTTGAATGGGATTTCTTGCAAGAGGTTATGATCAAGTTGGGCTTCCATGAAATCTGGATTCAATGGATCATGCAATGCGTCACAACTATTAAATTTCAAATTTTTGCGAATGGAGAGAAACGGGCCTCGATTACTCCATCTCGGGGGCTATGCCAAGGAGATCCTCTATCACCCTACTTGTTCCTTTTGGTCATTGATGTCTTATCTAGACTTATGTCAAAGGAGGTTGCTGAATTCAAAATCCCAGGTATCAAACTCAAACCCACTTGTCCTACTCTTTCCCATTTGTTCTTTGTGGAAAACGCCATCTTGTTTCTTAATGCGAACAAAGAGGAATGTGGTCATATTTTAAGGATTTTGGAGGTTTATAACACAGCCTCAGGACAGCTTGTTAATTTCAACAAATCTGGTATTTGCTTTTCATCAAACACCCCACAAGAGCTTGCGAAGGACCTCTGTGATGCTATTGGGATGCCCCTTTTGAGTAAAACTGACAAATACTTGGGGCTTCCTGCTTTTCTAGGTTGTAGACACCCCAATCCGGACCCCTGGGATTACATGACTTCCCCAAGGATGAAAGTGCCTAAGGAGAGCATGCGAGACTTGATTAAGGACTTGAAAACCCCCATATACCTGCTTGCGACCTTAGATTGTATATCAAATGTTGTTTCCCCAAGTGTAGGGTTTAGGTATCGCGTAGCATCAAAATCGGTAAGACCGGGTCGAATCCACAGAGACCGAATGTGCCGCGTGATGGTTGATTCGCGAATGAAGGTTTTAGCCTTAAAGCGGCAAACTTGGCTTTGTAGTTTAGGGGTGGAATTCACTTAAGTTCGTGAATGACGCGAAATTAAAAAGACTAATTAAAACAAGGCTAAGTCAAGGGGTTCACAACACCCATGCCTTAGGCCGATTCGTTCTCCTCTAAGATAACCGGCTCGGGGACATCGTTAAACGACCCCGAACGGAAGATTTGGTTTTTAAACTCGTTTGATTAGAAATGGTGTTTCTCAAAGAGTAGGATTCTTGTGCCATTTAGACAAACATTTTGATTGACATAGCCCTAAGCATCACACGTGCCAAGTGGTCAAGCCCTTGGCTACGAGTGATCAACGGGATTAACAAATCCAAATTTTGATACATAAAATTAATCCGTACTCTTTGATTAACAAGCAATGTTTGCAATATGGCGAGGAGAGCGAATGAACCTAAGTCGCGGGGTGCTACTTACCCCCAAGACCGAGCCTAAAATGACTACTCGATCATTGCTAAGGAAAACATGGCTAATTTTATAAAGGAAATAAAGAACATGACATATGACTTTTTAAACTGATTTTTATAAGATTATAAGCCTACCTACAACTTTAATATTTGAGAAAATCACAAACAACACTTAAAAACTAGAGATTTTGAAGGAATTAGCTAGAAAACACGGAAATGAAATACTTGAAGGAAATGACAATAAACTAGATTTATATAGAGATCTCAACACATATTACAACATTAAAGAAGAGGAATTACCTTGAAATTAAGTGGAAGTGCTTGAAATTCTAGAGAGAAGGTAGAGTTAAACTAGGTTACAAACTAAGGGAGGTAGAGAGAGAAGGTGAAAGTAAGAGATCCCCTAATAATATGATGTTTGGGGGCTTTTATAGCCCCCCAAAATGTGTACAAAAGGTCCAAAATGGCCCTGGAAATAAACTGAGATCGGGCTAAAAATCTGCAGAAAAATAGGCTGGATACCGGTATGGGAAAATACCCATACTGGTATGTAGACTTCCTGACTGCCTTCTTGCTTTCTGCATACTGGTATGTAGACCTTCTGTGAGACTTTTTGCTTGATGGATACCGGTATGTGCTTGCCTCCAAAAGTTGTATCTCAGAGTGCTTAACCCCAAGCGTAGGGCTACGTAGTCGATCGCAAGTATATACTCGGAAAGTCCGAGGTCGAACCACAGAGAACGGTTTTATGGAGTGAAGTGGCCTATCGATCTAAACAATGTTTTTTTAGCTGTAGGTAGCCAACCCTTTTGTTTCTTGATTTTTTGGTGATTTTAAAAACTAGAGCTTTCCAACTTTAGATTAAAAATATGGATTTGCTTGTAATTAAATTAAGAAGGCTCAGGCCAAGGTTCACACCACCTATAGTCTAAGTAAATTTATAAATCTCACAATTTAACGCGATCGAGCTACACGGTAATTGTGTACTCTCTCGGAAGATAATTCAATGAAATCATTTTTCTTCTTTTCAGTGTTTCATTTAACTAAGGCTTGATCAGAAATTTGTTAAACCCTCAAAGTGACATCGATTTAAGCATTATGCGTGCCAATGTTTTTGTCGACGCAAAATCAAAAACATAACAACTTTGAGTTTTAAAACGATAGCTACAAGCCCGGGTTAAACATAAACAAACTTTGTTAGCACGGGTGTGAGAATTTTAAATCTACTTAGGCCATAGAGTGATGATCACCCTAGGCCGGGCCTTAACGACTACTCCTCCATAAAAGATGAGTGTGACAAGAAAATGATGAAAATTAAACTAAACATAATTCTTAAACCAAGAAATTGAGAAACAATTTCTGAGATGAGAAATTTAAAAGCACGAACTTGAAACTCTGAAAATTTACACAACGGAAATAAATTACAAGATTTACCTAGCACAAACTCTTGAATTGAACTCTTCTTGAAAACTTGGAGATTGCAAAATGAGAAAACAGAAGAAGGAAAGTACTGAAGTAGAAAATAAAACAAAGGCAGAGAGAGATTGATTTTCTTCAGATTGGTATGCTCTTCCATCCCCCCTAGCAAATGCATCAGAATTGCTCTTTAATAAGAGGAAATTGGTGACCGGCTATCCAAGTAAGAAAGGAAAATGATTCAGTATGGTGGGCGCATGAGAGCTTGTGATGGAGATCAATGGCTGAGATTGAAGCAAGGGGTGATTGAACGCACTGAAAGTTGACACGTGGCATTGGGTGTTGAACCCATTGAACCGTATTCCTCAACTTGCTTTGAATAAACAATCCTTGGCAATTAAAGTCTTTGAATATTAAATGAATTGCCTACTATCGGTTTGAATAATCAAACCACGCCCATGCTGCCCTTTTGAATAAGGACTTCATTTGTCCCACTGGAATTAATTTGAGTAGCCAGCGTAGCTGCTTATCCGGATCTGCGATGCTCTCGACCGATGTTCAAAAACGGTGTCCAATTGGGGTGCATGAACAGTCGAATTTCTCCTTTTAACCTCGGGAATAAAATAGAATAACTCTTGTAATTTATGTGCTTGGCATGTGTTTCGTAGGGCGAAACAAGATATCATCCGGACTGTGCAATTAAAACTTCATTTGCAATCCCAGCCACCCACGTTAATTGCATCCACTTTCTGACTTTCTTTTCCTCCATGAAGTTATTGCCAAGTTGGTTGGAAAATTATCCAGTGTGGCGCGTCGCACTTTCACACAACATTGAATGCATCATTTTTATCCCGTTTTCTCCTGAAACACCCAAAACAAACCTTACGTGCAATATCTTATAAAAATTAATAATAAACATAATAATAAGATCAAACTCGAGGACTTAAGCCCACTAATATTTACATATTTGTGCGCTTATCAGTATGAGAAAACATGCATACTGGTATCTAGAACTCCTGATTGCTTTTGTTGGTTGTTGGATACCAGTATGGGAAAAAACCCATACTGGTACGGAGAATTGCTGAATTTTTTTTTTCTTTTCTCTTCACTTGATCATCTGTTCATTTGATAATTTTGGACTTCCCAAGCCTTGTTCAATGCTTCGTTCTTGACTCCCTGGACCTGGTGGTGGAGTGCCACGTGGCCTCGGGTGCTCGGGCATCCCTTGGTTCAACCATGGCGTTAAAGCAAACCTTGTTCTTTCGATTTGCCTGTAACTAACAAAAACTACCCACGCGCAATATCAATCGTATAAAAGCTAAAATATGCGTGCGTGTGTGCCAAAAACGAGAGAGATAAGTCTCTTTATTTACACTATTGGGGACTTATCAATACCCTTTAAGAACCCATCAAAATACTTCTGAAACTGCATGAACTGATCTGGAATCCAAGAACACATGCACCTGGATTGGCTCATTGGCACCTGGATGGCTCTATTCCAGGTGCCTAGATGGATGATTGATTGATTCCAGGTGCCCACATTGAATCCAGGCGCCTGGATTTGATCAATATGGGCGCCTGGGGTTCAACCTAGGTTGAGTGTTGTTCAAGTTGATAATGGGCGGGAAGGGGATTTTCTTGAAATTTTTTTGCGAAATCTGTTAGAGATGGTGGAGGGGTATGATGGCACTATCCTAGACCCTCTAGGTTGAACCCTAAACCCTTGAATGGCCCCTTTTGAACTTGTTTTGCCTATAAAAACCCCTATTTCTCTCTCATTGAGGCATGTTCAATCTACCCTTCTCCCTAGCTATTATGATGTCAAACCCCCTCCAGAAACTTGTCTCTAGTTAACTCCCTCTCTAACTTCTTCACTTTCAACCTCATAAACACACTCATACACTACTTTAACCCTTCATATTATACTTCTCTCAACCCAAACCATGTTCACCTAAATCCAGTAGTCACTCATTCATAAAGTTTACCCAAAAACCCATTTCAAGTACCTTGATCAAGCCAAAAAGGTAGTGTTTCTACCAAAATGCTCAAATAGGTCCTGAGGGGACCCTCCCAAATTCTTTCTAGCCTCATATGCTAGTAAAGGGCTTGAGAGGGATACAAATTTCAAAAAAAAAAGATCAAATGTTTGTGTTAACATGAGGTATAGGTGCCTGGATCTGCCCCTTGCAAGCGCATGTACCCCATCCAAGCGCCTAGACCCTCCTGATGTAGGCGCCTGGACCTTATTCATGTTGCACTATCTTCTGTTTCCTCAACATTTTTCTTGAGTATTTAAAGCATTATTGGTCATCTGTCCTTCTTTTACTAGCATTACATGGTCCATATGGATATTCTAAAGCATGGTAAATGATACTTTGGAAACAAGTTGATGTTCAAGAGAAAGAACTTAACATTTAGATTATGAAATGCATGATGTCCTTTGTGGTTATGAACAACATTAGAAGTATCATATCAAACGAAGAAAGTGTGTTATAGTCCTTTGCATTCATCACATGGTTTTTGAAATATCCCATGATCAATGTTCATCTCATCCTCTTTATTTTTTTCTTCTAGGCCATAAACACATTAGAGATTTGTCATCTGTACAAAAGAGCATAATGCATGCCTAGGATCAATCTAACATTTTTTCATTTCCTTCATCAAACATTCTAAAGTCTTGGTTTTCCAAATTTACATCATATTTTAATGTTAACCTTGAGGCTCATTTAGGTCACAATGGCATTTAGTATTACGATACACATGTGAGAACAGGCTGCAAAGTTCATATTTGTCATTTGTCTCATGGCTTGGATTAAAGAAATTTGTGCATGATCAGCAATCCAGGCGCCTACACTGATGAGATCCAGGCGCCCAAGCTCAATCCAGGCGCCTGGATTCCCCCCATTCCAGGCGCCCATACCTACTCCAGGCGACTGGATCTTCCTGGTCCAGGTGACCAGAATATAATCCGGGCGTGATCACGTCTTACTTATGAAACTGTTTATGTGGATTTTTGATACTAATTGGTCATAATTGGGACTGCTGATTTTATTACATATTAGTACGTCCTTATGCATGATGTTCACTCACCCATACCATTTTGCATAAGCATCCACTCTCATTCCATCAATTACATTAATATGTTTATGTGCTCTCGTATGAACTTTTGATAAAAGTCTGTTTAAACAGTGTTTTCAAAATCCCTTAAATATTTAGTAAAGACCGGTAATTGTGTCGGGCGAGAGGGGTGCTTTGAATCTCTTCCCCTCTCGTAACCTAGCTCCCGGACCCGAGAAATCTCAATAAACGCAGACCGGTAAAATATTTTACATATCAAGGGCGAAAGAGTCATTTTGACAAAAGGTTTCTCGGGTACGGTCCTCAAACCCGGGTGGCCACTCCATCCAATCAATTAAAATTATTTTCCAAACAACAACCGTTTTCGTGAACTTCCGCGGGGTGTTCACATAGGTCGATCCAAAATGGAAGCTTATAACTTTCTTTTGGAAATAACCCTTCTTAAGCTCCAATGTTGGAAACAAAAGCAATTGAATCAAGCCGGGAAGGAGGTAATGATCAAATATGTCATTCAAGCTATCCCATCCTACGCCATGGCTTGTTTTCTCCTTCCCAAGAAGTTTTGTGATAAATTGAATAGTTATGTCTCCAACTTTTGGTGGGGAGGGGACCCGGAGGATAAAGGTATTCATTGGGCTTCTTGGACCCATGCTACGCAATCAAAGTTTCAAGGGGGCTTGGGTTTCCGTGACTTCAAAGCCTTCAACCTAGCTATGCTAGATAAGCAAGGGTGGAGGCTCACAATTAATCCACACTCTTATTGAGGTAAATTTATCAAAGGGTTGTATTTTCCGAACTCTGATTTTCTCCATGCCCCAAAGGGAAGACAAACATCTTGGGCTTGGTCCAGTTTGATTCAAGGCAGGGACATTTTGATGAAGGGTGTCCGGTGGCAAGTTTCTAATGGATCTCTTATTCACTTTTGGGAGGATAAATGGCTCCCCTCATCCAAAGATTTATGGTCCATTCTGCCCACCCCCCAGACTGCCCGGTACAGTGGGTTAGTGATGTCATTGATGAGAGAACCAAGTCTTGGAAGGAAGAGGTGGTGAGAGCCATTGTTAACCAAGAAGAAGCGGATGTAATTCTTAGCACTCCTATCTCCCATTCGGGTAAGCAGGACTTCCTTATTTGCCATCCCAATCCTAATGGTGTTTATTCGGTGAAGTCGGGGTACCATGTAGCAACAGCTAAAGCAATGGAAACTCTCCCTACCAAAGCCTCCTCTTCATTTCAGCCCCCTGTCAGCGTGTGGAAATTTATCTGGAATTTGGATGTGCCTCCAAAATTGAAGCATTTCTGGTGGAGAGCTTGCTGTAATTTGCTGGCCACTAAGGAGAACCTATATCGCCGAAAATGCAATCCCTCTCCTCTGTGCCCAATCTACCACAAAGAGCCTGAATCTGTGGAGCATATTCTATTCCGGTGCGACTGGACTTTAGCTACTTGGTTTGGTAGCAATTTATTGTACAAGGTGGATTCTTTGGCACTCTCGTCTGTCATGAGGTGGACCATATCTATTATGGAAAGCTTTAATTCAGCAACAGAGGGCCATGATTTCATGAGCAAATGTGTTGGTCTCGGTTGGCAAATTTGGAAAGCTAGAAATGATTGGGTCTTTAACTGTGTGCAAGTTGATCCAAGGGTGGTAATTGACAAAGCCTCTTATGGTTGGAAGGAGTTTCAGAGGTATAAGGCTAATGCTTGCAACCTTAGATTGTATCGTAGATGATGTCGCCCCAAGCGTAGGGCTAGGTATCGCATAACATAATAACCGGTAAGACCGGGTCGAATCCACAGAGACCAAATGCACCCGGTGTGAGAGTTGTCTTACAAGTGTAGGTTTTTAGCCTTAAAGCGGCAAACTTGGCTTTTGGAGTTTGTTTGGTGGAATTCTCTCGACTTCGAGAACGACTCGGAAGATTAAAAACGACAAATTAAACTAAGGCAAAGTCTAGGGGTATTTAACGACCATGACTCAGGCTAATCCATCCCCTCTTGATATCCGGCTCGGGGCATCGTTAAATGCCCCCGAATGGAAGATTTAGATTTTAAAACCATTTACAAGAAAATGTGTTTACCAAAGATTGGGGGTTTTCGGTACATTTTGCAAACGGATGGGTTGACATCGCTCAAGCATCACACGTGTCAAGTAGCCAAGCTCTTGGCTACGTGTGATCAAAGAGATTAACAAACCCACTCTTTGGTAATAAAAGTGCAACCCCAAATATTTGATAAACAAGCAATGTATGCCTTAACATGAGATGGATGTATTAATCCCAAGTCATGGAGTGTTAATCACCCCATGACTAAGCCTATTAAACTACTCACTCATTATGCTAGAAATAAAGCCTAGGAATTTGTAAAAAACCAAAAACATGCTTAATAAACTTGAAAACTGATTTTTAATGAAGATTATAAGTCTACCTTCAACTTTAAACCTTAAGAAAATCACAAACAACAAGTAAGAGCTAAGGTTTAAGAAGGAAATGACTAGAAACGGAGAATACAATTTAACCGATAAAAAATGAAAACAAACTTGATTTATATAGAGATCCAACGAGCTAGTAACTACAACATGAAACAACAAGAAATTAAAGGAAAATGAAGACTTACTTGATTAATCTAGAGAGATAAAGCTTAACAAGCTATGGAGTTTTTACTAGAAAAACTAACTAAGGAGAGAGAGGAAGGAGAGAGGAGGGAGGAGGGTATTTATACTAAAAGCCCTTTACATTGACTAATTATCCCCAAAACATACTATAAGTGGAAAGTTTCCATAAATGGAAGATATTAAAGCAACCAAAAATCTGTCAAAAATCGCCAAGAATAAGTCTGGATCGATCCAAACTTGAGGTGGATCGATCCAGAAGTGTCTGCTGAGCTTTTGGGATGAGTTGGATCGATCCACTTTTAAGAGTGGATCGATCCAGATTGGTCTGTCCAGGAAGATTTTTGACCCAACTTCGCGGGCACGCCCCGACTTCATCCGAACTCAGAATGAGGCGATTCTTGAACCATTGGAAAGCTCTATGAGTCTACTTTCCAACCCAATTGACCTCATATTCATAGCTTTTGTATCTTGAAAGTAATGAGCCTTTTTCTATCAGTTGGTCAGATTTTCTCGAAGCTCATAACTCCAAATTCTTGTTCTTTTGTTCCGGGCCTTCCTTGAACCTTCCAAAGCTTCTTGAATCGACTTCTAAGCTTCGGCGATTGTCCTCCACGGCATTGCGGGACCTTAGGTACTTCCGGATACAACCGGGGATTATTTGGAGCTTTGGACACACCTTTTAGCTCCGATTTTCTGAAACTCATCAAAAACACAACTCGCGCAAAATCAATCGTATAAAGGCACAAAATGCACGTGTGTGTGATCACAACGAGCGAGATAAGCCCGGATATATACAACATTTTGGGGCTTATCAGCTAAGCATGAAACCAATGGTGACTTGGTTGCTAACATGGGCAGAGCTGAAGCTTGGATTCCACCTCCAGAAGGAAAGGTTAAAATCAACTGTGATGTGGCTATGGCCAAAGGAAGCACAAAGGCAGCTATTGCGTGATTCTTCGCAATCACAGGGGTGAGATTCTAGATGGAAGGACAGCTGATGTTCGCATAACCTCGTCTCTTCAAGGAGAGGCCCTGGCGATTAGATTGGCTTTAACGATGGTCTTGCCCTCCTATCACCATTTGGCCATTGTTGAAAGTGATAATCAATGCATTATCAAACTTTGCTCAACCGAAAATGTGCCACCGTGGGAATGCTCTGCCATTGTTGAGGATATTAGGACTCAATCTCTTTTTGTTAACTATTCTTTTGTTTGGACTCCTAGAACTTGTAACAGAGTTGCTCACTGGGTTGCATCCCAACATATTAAGGGATCACTCCCACCTAATTGGGTTTCAAACCCCACTCCCTTGCTTTCTAGTATTTGTAATTGTGATCCCTTTGTTGAGGTTGGTTGATTTATAAAATTGTCTTCCAGTTAAAAAAAAAATCGCTTGCAGATATGTTGAAACATATACATTTGAATTGCCAATTATGAACAACAAATATGAAAACACAAAACAAAGCAATCACCCAGATACACAAGGATTCACTTGGTTTGGGATAAAGCTTACACCCATGGGCAAAGATCGGCAGAGGAAGTTTATATGAAATAGGAGAATAAAATGAACCGACAGTATCTGGAAATCTCTACACCAAATCCTACAAGGCCCAAATTCCCCTTTGCATAGAAAAACCATAAATATATGACCAGGTCCAAAAAATAGCAGATCTACAATGGGCCCTGAGCATAATTAGAGTTGAATTCGGCATACTACTCACAGGCCCGGCCCAGGTCTGGAGCCCACCGAAAATGGGCCAATTTTGGGCCATTGCCCCCCAAGTATATAGGTTAGTATAGGTATGGGTTTGCATAAAATGTCTAATAAATTGATCCAAGAGGCCCACCAAAATCACTTAAGCCCCATTTTATTTTGTGAGACCCATTTTATTGTTAGAGGCCCACCAAAATTGAAACTATTTTTTGAGGCCCATTTTATTGTTAGGCCCCATTTTATTTATTTATTTATTTATTTGAATTGTCAAAATTGAAACAAATCTGTGAAAGACTTGAGAGAGGCAGAGACTTAAGTCTTGAAACGTGAAATTGAAAAAAAAAAGAAAAAAAAAAAAAGAAAGTCCTAAAAACTTTACCAAAATCTCTCTCTCTCTCTCTCTCTCTCTCTCTCTCTCTCTCTCTCTCTGGTAGTTGAAGCTCCAGGTCCGGGACTCCGGCGACGGCGAGCACTGAGCGGCACTCCACTCGGTCGACGGAGAGGCACTCCACTCGGTCGAAGTGCAGTCGTGCAGAACCAGAGCCCACCAAAATGAAAATGGCAAAATCACTTTAGTCTTTAACTTTTAAGGTAATCTACTAGACTAAAACTAATAGACTTTAATCTTATTTTTCTTATTGTCTACAGTTTAATGTTTATTATAGTTTAATCTTTGACTCTTTGTGCCTTTGTGGGAATCCGGATTGTGTTACTTGTGTAATTATTTTTTTGTATTCTAGATCCAAGTATCCAACTACAAGGACCACCGACCACTAGTTTAATTGTTTAAATGATCAAGTCTTACCTTCGATCAACCATGTCACAAGAGAGGTTGAATGGATTAGCGATGTTATCCATTGAAAATGATTTTGTGGGAAGGCTAGATTATGGAAGTTTAATTGATACATTTGCCTCTAAAAATGCAAGAAGAGCGGTGTTCAAGTGATACATTTGAGTTCTTGTAATGATAATTACTTTTTGTGTATAGCCAATGGAACTAATATCTTTTTATAAATGGTCAATGCATGGTGGTAGCACTTTTGTGTATGAGATTATGGCTTTTTGTTTATCGAATTATGTATATTTTGGCGCATCGAAGTAATAGTCTTTTATGTGTATTCCCATTCGAACTTTGTTTGAAATTTACATAAGATGTTGATCTTTATTGCAATAATAGTCTTGCTTACTCATCTCATAGAAAAAATATATATATATAGGGGAAACTTCTAGTCCATACCTCCCGAAAATAAGAAAAAAATGATTTTTTTTGTGTTGTAAATTATTTTTGGAAAATCCAATGTGTTCAGAAGGTGTTTTCAAGGGTCTAAGCGGGAAATCTTCAAAAACAATACCGGGAAGGGCTTGATCCAAGCAGTTTTCGCAAAAAATGTAAATATATATTTTTTGCGAAAACCGCTGAATCAAGCCCTTCCCGGTATTTTTTTGAAGATTTCCAAGTGGGACCCTTGAAAACACCTTCTGAACACATTAGACGGATCGGATCGTCAAAAAAATGTTTGGATCATGGAGGTCAGGAAATGGGAATCCCGTTTTAGAAGCATTCCCTATATATATATATAGCTCAATCTTCTAGTCCACACCTCCCGTTAATAAGAAAAAAATGGTTTTTTTTGTGTTGCAAATTATTTTTGGAAAATCCGAGCCGTCCAATGTGTTCAGAATGTGTTTTTAAGGGTCCACGCGGGAAATCTTCAAAAAAAATACCGGGAAGGGCTTGATCCAAGCAATTTTCGCAAAAACTGTATATATATATTTTTTGCAAAAACTGCTTGGATCAAGCCCTTCCCGGTATGTTTTTTGAAGATTTCCCTCGTGGACCCTTGAAAACACCTTCTGAACACATTGGACGGATCGGATCGTCAAAAAAATGTTTGGATCACCGAGGTCCGGAAGTCCGAGTCCGTTTTAGAAGCTTCCCCTATATATATATATGAAGGGCCTCAAATTGAGAATAGGGTTGGGGCCTCGCGAAACACAAGGTCGGGCCTGACTACTCACTACATGGACAATTGAGACAGACAAGCAGAAAACCACTCTGATAATAAAAGGTGTCATCTGATCTTGACAAGCCATGACGAAAATTAAGCAAACACCCCCAAAAAAATATTTGCAAGCAACACTCATAAAAACATAGCAAGGTGCAAGAAATAAGGGAAACAAAAAAGGAGAGAAGGTAAAACAACATTGACAATGGCATTAAAACTAAAATGAAAAAGAAAGATGCATGAATTCTCATTAATAGTACTACATATAAGTTATAACACTAAAAATATGAATTTTTTTTGCGGCAAATGTTAAAGAGTGGTTCTATATAGCTCCCATTTATAACTCCATACAACCCGATTTCTACATACAACCCAGCTGACGTGGAAATTTTACATTTTTGCTTCAAATATCCCGGTAAAGTTCCCAAAATACCCTTCCTTTAATTTTTCTCCAAATTTTGAAAAAACTCTCCCTCTTCTCCTCCCTCCTCCCCTTCGAATAACTCATGGTGTCTCCTCTCCCATACTCCACCACTACACCGAAACACCCAACACCCACACCCATCACCACCCACTGCCCCTCCGACCGGCGACTACCACCACTGTCGCGACGACGACCGGCGACGACGACGACGACCAAACTACCGATTTACCTGACCCGGAACTAAAAGGTGTGTTCATTTACTCAGTATATATTGTATATATATATATATATTGTATGTATATCTAAATGTATATGTATATGTATATATATACATATATCGTATAGATCTTTGTAAGGTTCCTGAAAAATCGGCTTATAGTTGTTAATTTCAAGTGAGATTGGTTGATTGGAAGTTGTTTGGACTGGAATTTGTCAGTTCAAACGTCATTGACGTCGAAGGAATTCGGTATAGAATTCCCGAAAAATGATCTAACTTTCGGGAGTTAGTTGTCGAAACTTTCAATACCAATTGTTTGGGCAATGATCAAACGGGAATTATCCACCGAAATTCAACATTGTTTTCGACAATTAACTCCCGTAATTTTCAACAATTTTTGGGAATTAACTTCTTAAGTATACCTAGTTTTTCGACAATTAACTCCCGAATGTATATCTAAATGTAAATGTATATATATACATATATCGTATAGATCTTTGTAAGGTTCCTGAAAAATCGCATTATAGTTGTTGAGTTGTTAATTTCAAGTGAGATTGGGTGATCGGAAGTTGAAGTTGTTTGGGCAATGATCAAACGGGAATTATCCATCGAAATTCAACATTTGTTTCGACAATTAACTCCCGTAATTTTTAACAACTTTCGGGATTTAACTTCTAAAGTATACCTAGGTTTTCGACAACTAACTACTGAATATGGAGCATATTTTCGGTAGTATATTTCCAAAACTTAGAATTTCATTTGCTTATCATTTATTTGTGATTAGAAGTTGGGGGATTGTTATTATAGTAGCTTACGTTGTGCGGGGGAGTGTTGATGTTTGCCTTGTGCTTATAATTTCATTTGTGCTTATCATTTATTTGTGATGTGTTACAAACAGATATGGTACGTGAGCGGCAAACGGCTTCTAACCGGCGGCGCAAGGCTTCAGAGGTTACTCAAACCTGGAAGGTCAAACGAGTTCGTTGTACTGATGCCCTCCCCCAGGAACAGCCCCCTCACGTGGAGGAGGCCGAGGCCGAGGCGGAGGAGGAGTTAGAGAATCAGGAGCAGGAGGTCCCATCTACGGATGGACCATCTAGAGACGTCGGTGTAGGCGATGCAGAAAATGTGCCTCGGGGGGGGCCCCCGGATCGGAGTTTGTTAAAGAGTTTCGATACACATGTTGCTGCAGCAATTTGGAATAGGGAGGAGCGTGGCACATTGAGATTACACTCACACTCTCGGCATTTGAGTAAATGGATAGTCAAGAGTCGCAGGATGAAAGAGAAGATTAGGAAGTCTGGATTGCTTCCCTTGTGCAGCGACCTCACGTACCCGTACTGCAATGCCGTTTTAGTTTCTGCTTTTGTTGAGAGGTGGCATCCAGAGACGAACACATTTCACTTTAAATTTGGAGAAATGGGGATGACACTTGACGATACGGAGCAGCTACTTGGGCTTTCCGTTATAGGTAATGCTGTGCACATAAAGGAAGACGATAGGGATTCGGTCACTCTACTCCAGGATTGTCTTGGCATTTCTCAGACGGAAGCGCGTGCAGCGCTTAATGGAGGAAAGAGTGTTGGTTTGGCTTGGTTGAAGGAAAATTTCATGACAGTGAAGTCGACGGACAGTGACGAGAGGGTTGGGTATTGTGTACGGGCTTACTTGCTTTTCGTGCTTGGGTGCACCCTTTTCATTGACAAGTCTGGGACGAACGTTGACGTGTCTCTCCTATCTCTTTTGTCAGACTTAGAGAAAGTTGGTACTTACGCGTGGGGTACTGGAGGCCTAGCGTACTTGTGCAGGCAGCTTGGTACAGCGAGCAGGAGGGGTGTGAGGCAGATGTGTGGCTACACGACACTATTGGAGGTATTTTAATTATTTATTGTCTTTTAATACCTTTAATTTCAATGTCACATGCTTTCTTTATGCATAACTTTTATTTATAATATTACTTTACTATGTTTAAACCCGCAGGCATGGATCCACGAGCACTTTCCTACGCTTCAACAACCAGAAAACCCAAATTACACGGAGGATCTTCCACGTGCACATAGGTGGTTGCCTCGTCGCGAGGCTGGCAATGTCTCCGTCTCCCACTACCGGCGAATGTTAGATGACTTACGTGCCGATCAAGTAAGGATCTCATAATTGCATTCATAATTGTTTATGAACTATCAACTACATGAAAAGATACTTATTTATGTGATCTATTTTTTGTAGGTTATATTTGACCCATACAAGGCTCGCCGGGGAGATATACCACCTATTGTCTTTTATACCGGTCCCATTCGCGGGATGAGTATTGTGGAGCCCTACCTCCCTGACAGAGTGTTGCGACAGTTTGGACTAGTACAGGTTATACCCGGGGATCCCATAGCACCGGCGCGAGTTGAAAGAGGGGACAAAAAATATCAAGTGGTTTACACATGGACTGATGCAAACTGGACAAGTTGGGAATACCACGTGGTCCATTAGGCAAAGCGAGTACGCACGAGAGCAGATGTCCCTTGGGAGTGCCATCCAGATTACCTAGAGTGGCTCAAGATACTCCCACCGGGGTGTCTCAATTACGATCTCAAAGTGCGGGTGAGGTCAATACATTGGAAGTGATGGTATGAAGTTAGCAACTATAGCAGCAGAAGTTGACAAGGTATATGCCGACGAACTATCACCATTTAACATGCGGCAGGCTCTTCGGAACATATCAAAGATTTTGCGGCCTAACACCGAGGGAGAGCCTACTACACCATTCACGAATAGTCCTACACTTTTAATGTCACTAAATGCTACTTGAGCATTGTGTTTACTTTGGTTAGACTATGATGGACCTTATGCTTATGTATGTTTAGACTATGATAGACTTTGGTTGTGTATTTAGGTGGATGGACCACGATTATGATCTATTTTGGATGGATATGGTTTAACTTTGGTTATGTATGACTTTTATGTATCAACGATATTATGATGTATTTTGATATTTTTGGTAAGTGTTTGCAAGTAATCACCACTTTGCCTCTCGGATTTACATGTGTTCGGATAATTACTACCGAAAAATAGCATAAATTTCGGGTACAAACTACCTTCCTTTCATTAACAAATTTTGGACATCAACTCTCGTAATCACGTAATCACCACCCTCCTCTTGGATTTACACGT
The DNA here is from genome assembly GCA_016920895.1 of Vaccinium myrtillus. Lineage (NCBI taxonomy): Eukaryota > Viridiplantae > Streptophyta > Magnoliopsida > Ericales > Ericaceae > Vaccinium > Vaccinium myrtillus. The sequence continues at coordinate 40,716,312 of CM029270.1, read as the reverse complement.
TGGATGTTTATTACCCGAAATATATCATCTATTGAGGGTACAAACTACCGATTTTATGTCCCAATTTCGGTTATTAACGCCCGTCCTAAATGTTTGCTCTCTGGATTTACATAGTTTGGATATTAACTACCGAATTGATGCACTAATTTCGGGTACAAACTACCGTATTTATGAACATATTTCGGGCATTAACTCCCGTTTGCATGCCTCTGTTTAAAATTGGTCATTCAACAATAAATTAAACTGCATATCATGAAGGGAATAAATTAAACTGCATATCATTGGTCATTCAACAATCTCGAATAAATTACAAGTACGCATTGTCAACACCAAATTACAATTACGCATTGTCAAAGTTATAAGTACGATACAGTTGAGCTGCAGGAGGATGGTTGTGGTTACCGTTTCGGACTTTCACATACCAACCTTCATATCCCTTAACACAATTCAATAAAAATGGGCATTCACATTTCTTTGTCCCTGTGTTACGCTTTCTCTTCTTCGACTCCGGAGTTGGATGTTTAGGTTGATACTTTCCTTTGCCCCCGTTCACATTGAAATCTTATCCTCGGTCGCCTGTCCTTTGGAATAGTTTCACCAGCCTTAATGATAACGACAAAACCATGGTTCAAACCCGTAGCATAAACCCAGTCTTTCAACGCTTCTTCGGTGGGAAACACCTATCACATATTGTTCAAGAAAAATTTAGGATAAATAACTAGCTCGCATGAGTTTAAGTAAGTAACCAACAATTTATGATAAATAACTAGCTCGCATGTGTTTAAGTAAGTAACCAACTTTTTCCAAAGTACTAACCGTCTCTGTTGTGAAGTGTTCCGTATGATCATATACGCCACCTACCGATTTGTGCGACTACCATGCGTGGAAGCATAACCCTTAAAAAATACCACAACAACATTAGGAAGATTAGATTTGCTTGGTATCAAAACATGGATATAAACTACCGAAATATTGTCTAAATTTTGGTTTATAACTACCGAAATAATGTCCCAATTTCGGAACTCAATTGTCGAAATATTTTCCAAATTTCGGGAGTTATATACCGAAACATATGACGTTTTTCGAGACTGCATTTCCGTGTCGAACAAACGGATAGATTACTAAGTCGGGAAACAATGCATTACCTCTTGGGTCGTTTTTTGCTCGAAAGTCTTCATTTCCGGGATACTAGCCTCACTCTCCACTTCCATACTTTCTTCTAAGGTGACCGTCTTCTCTATTGCGGACTCTTTCGGTGAATTTGGAGTTCCAAGTTGTTCCATTATCTCCTCAAGTTCTTCTAATTGAAGTGAGGGAGAGGATCCTTCCATCGACTCATCAAAAATTTCCATTGATTGAGAGAGATGAGAGATGGAGGGGGAGAATGTAGGAACAAGAATGAAATTTTTTTGACCTAACCTAACAATGGAGGAAGAAGAGGGAGAAGAAGAGGGGGAAGAAGAGGTCTGGGGAAGAAAAAGGGGTGGGTTGGTATATAGTAATAAGAGAAAAAAGGTTTCTGTAAATGGGTTGGTATGTAGTAACTTGAGGGGCAAAATGGACTTTTCACAAGAGGGGTTGAGGGGCAAAATGGACTTTTCACAGGAGGGGTTTTGGGATTTATTTTGGCCGGGTTGTATGAAGTTATAAATGGGAGCTATATAGAACCACTCAATGTTAAATCCACGACAGAATTTTATGGCCACCCTTTTTTATACCTATCGATGTCCGAACAAGATAATTTTTTCACAAGATACTTTTCTCAACGAACCCTATGACTCTTATTGTTTAGATCAATGATTTTTCAAGCACACAACTTTATAACTTTTCCTGAAGGTTCTTTCAAACTGGTAGGGTACTGAATTCTGAATGAAAATCAAAGAATGGACGAGTAACGTAAAAATATCCAATGGACCTGATTTTCTCCGAGATCACCTTAATAATTATTTTAAAATTATTTAACGGTTTGAATCGTTTGTGTGGGATCCGAAAGTGGGCCCCACAAAATTACTTTTTGCAAAGGCTTTGGGTGGGCACCAAAACGGTGCAGTTTAGACCAACTACGCAGCAGGCCCCCCGCTTCCGTCAACATTGACGATGGAATAAAACTAAAATGAAAAGGAAAGATGCATGAATTCTCTATTAATAGTACTACAGGAAAGTGGATAAAATAGAATCATCTAGATGTAGATCAGATTTCAGTTTGACCCTAACGTACTCCTAACTTATTCTTTGGAGACTAAGCTGAGTTTTTCATTTGATTTTTAACAATTCAGTTACTAAAATCAACCCTGATTGCGACTAAAATTTGAATTGATTTTAGCCTAAAATCAACCCAAATTTTAGCACCTAGTGAACTCATTTGCTAAAATCAGAGTTGATTGATTTTAGTTTAGCAACTGGATTGCTAAAATCATTTGAAAAAAACATGAAAGTGAATAAAATATTGTACCGTATTTTTGTTACCATGTGAATCCAACAGTGTAGTGGACAATTTTTTTCTAATTTGCAGAGGAAGTAATCTCGCAAAATGCATGAGGCGTATGATTGTACCGTGTGCATAATCTCAACCTTTTGGGACCATTAATTTCATCAAAATTAAACTTCTTCTGTTAAATCTGGGGAAGGAAAATACGTAATTTAATGGGTCCTGTAATGCCCCAATTGAACCCTCCATCACTATAGGGTGTGTTTGGTTAGCTGGAATTGAAAATGGAATGGAATAGAAATTCCAATGAAATTCTATTCCCATGTTTGGTTTGTAAAAATTAGATGGAATACCAATTCTAGAGAGAATCACTATTCCTCCTAATAAGGGAATTTACATTCCATCGAAAAAATAAAGAATTGTAATTCCATAACTTATCCAACTCATTACTCATGTCATATACCGAAAAGAAATTTCACAATTGTCCCCGATCAAATCTCTCTCTCTCTCTCTCTCTCTCTCTCTCTCTCTCTCACTTTCCACCACCATTGCACCTCTTCCGCTGCCGGCCCACCTCCATCTCCATTAGATTGGTATGTATCCTCTCAATCTCTCCTTTTCGCAGCCGTGCTCATAGCCCTCCTCCACTCTAACCCGCCGATTACGCCCCATCCATGGCCCCGCCACAGCGCAGCCGTCGTCTCATCAAATGGCCTCAGGGAAGCCGCCACCATTGTTGCCGTGGAAGTGGACAAGTAACGGTTACAACTACGGCCGCCGATCAACCTACGCATTATGGCCCTTACCACCATCTGATTCATCTTCGATTTTTTCAGAAGTTTGCTGAGAATTTTTGCGTACGAATGCGCGAATGAATTATGTGGAAAGCAGTTGCGAAACAAATGAAACCGGAGGAGAAGGTACAACGAAACCAGAGGAGAAGGTGGGGGGCTGTGATTCAGTGCATCGCATCTTTGGCTTTGGCTCAGTTTTTAAGATTAAATCATTAAACTCACTGCAGAAATTATTATTTTTTCCCGAACATAATGTTATTGATTCCTAGCCACAACCAAACATGGGAATGAGAATGACTATTCCAATTTCAATTCCTCCAATTCCATTCCATTTTTAATTACATTCCATCCAACCAAACGTAACCTATAAGTAATGGTTAAGCTAAAAAATTATTATTTCGAAGATCAACGTTCCATGCTACATCCCTGTAGAGGCTTGGGCACTTGAGGACCAGAAATCCAACTCAATGAAGGGGTTGAAGTCATGGAAGCGCACAGCCACCTTTACTTGAGTCAATGAAGGGGTTGGGGGGTCAGCAGCTGTTGTGTGGTGGTGGGGTTCAGCGAAGAAAATTTTGGGTAGGGGAGGGTACCACGTGGTACCCTCTCGGCACATTCGGGCCATCTAATAATGCAACCAACGGTCCGGATTGGAAGTGTCGTCCGGATTTATAAAAAAAAAATGTGTTTTAATCCGGACCGTTCAATGTATTTTTGGACAAACCGAATGTGCCAAAGGGACATCACGTCACCCATACCCTATCTTCACCCAAAATTTTCTCGGTTCAGCGACACCAATAATTGCATTTGGAACCATCCTGAGACTGGAAAAAGGGTGGAGATATTTTGCCCATCGGAGGGAGGGAAAGGAAAGAGGCATAATTAACAGTACACTCCTAAAAAAAAGAAGGTCGACCGGAGGGAGTAGTTCTTGGTCTTGGTCGTTGTCGTTGTTATAGTCCGGCCACTTTTGCTTCCGAGCCTGAAGTTTGGGGGTCCGGTGTGGCGTGGTGTGGGTGGTTTTCTTCTTTCATTCAGGATCATTTATTGTTTGCTTATACTGCGCGGGAGTGGGAGTGGGAGTGGGAGTGGAGAGGCACCTCCTCGCCATTCATTGTTTTTATTTTCAATTGAATTGAATTGGAATGGCGGCCTCCTCCTCAACCTGTAGTACCAGGAACCCCATTCTTCTGAGACCCAACCTCCTCCTCCTCCTCATTCCTCCTCCTCCTCCTCCTCGTAACACCAACAACAGAAAATTGAAGACTAGTAATACTAATATCGATCTTACTATTAGATATCATCCGCAGATGATCCCCCGATGCTCCTCCCTAGCCGGAGGGGATGTCTTCTCAGTTACCTCCTCCTCCTCCTCCTCTAAACACGACGTTGATTATCTCGGTCAGAGCACCAAAGGCGACTTGCGTCCCAATTCCGGTTCTCTCTCTCTCTCTCTCTCTCTCTCTCTCTCTGTGCGTGTGTGTGTGTGTGTTGCCAGGATTTTTAATTTGTGGGTTAAAATTCAGAACTATGTGCGATTCAATTTGCTAGTATTTGTTTACCTAAACAAACAATTAGATTAACAAGTTCATAAAAAAGTGTGTGTGTGTGTGTGTTGCCAGGATTTTTAATTTGTGGGTTAAAATTCAGAACTATGTGCGATTCAATTTGCTAGTATTTGTTTACCTAAACAAACAATTAGATTAACAAGTTCATAAAAAAGTGTGTGTGTGTGTGTGTTGCCAGGATTTTTAATTTGTGGGTTAAAATTCAGAACTATGTGCGATTCAATTTGCTAGTATTTGTTTACCTAAACAAACAATTAGATTAACAAGTTCATAAAAAAGTATAGAGTAAGGATATCCAAAATCCCTTGATGTGACGTTTGGGATTTTCTTTGTGGGTGAAGAAACCAAGTTTAGGAAATTCTATTTAGCCCATATAATCATATGGTACGAGTCAATTACAGTGATGTTTACTAGGCTTGCGTTTGGAATTGATTATTTGCCTGGGAACTATCTTTGGTTTATTCAACTCATCTGAAAATTAGCAATTATATCCTTTCTTTGCTTATGCCAACGAATTCCTTACCTTTGCTTCTCCACTTTTCTTAAATTTTGATGGTTTCACGGCTTTCGCCTAATGAGAAGTAGCACGACTGGCTAACGTAGTCCATACTCTGCTTTCTTTTAGTTATTTCCGTCTTTTTCAACTTTATCATCACCTGATGATCCCCGGATGCTCCTCCGTAGCCGGAGGGGATGTCTTCTCAGTTACCTACTCCTCCTCTAAACACGAAGCTGATTATCTCGGGCAGACCACCAAAGGCGACTTGCATCTCAATTTTGGTTCTTTCTCTTCTCCCCCTCTCTCTGCATTGTAAATGTGCATGTCTATCAGAACTATCTGTGATATCCAATTTTGTTATTTGCTAATCGAAAGAAACAATTAGATTAACAAGTTAATAAAAAAGTACATATAAAGTGATAAATAAACTTAACTTTGGATTTCACCACGAAGAGTTAGGATATCCAAAATCCCTTGATGTGACTTTTGGGATTTCTCTTGGGCGAAGAAACCAAGGTTAGGGGATTCTATTTAGCCCATGTAATCATATTATATGAGTCAATTACAGTGATATTTACTAGGCTTGCGTTTGAAATTGATTATCTGCTTGGGAACTATCTTTGGTTCATCCTTCTCATCTGGAAATTAGCAAGTATATCCTTTCTTTGCTTTTGCCAACAAATTCCTTACCTCCACTTCTCCATTTTTCATACATTTTGCTTGTTTCGCCTAATGAGAAGTAGCACGACTGGCTAACGTAGTCCATACCCTGTTTTTTTTTTTTTTTTTTTTTGGTTATTTCCATCTTTTTCAACTTTATCATCCACAGATGATCTCTCGATGCTCCTCCGTAGGCGGAGGGGATGTCTTCTCACTTTCCTCCTCTAAACACAACGTTGATTATCTCGGTCAGAGCACCAAAGGCGACTTGCATCTGAAATCCGGTTCTTTCTCCTCTCCCTAACTCTGCATTGTAAATGTGTGTGTCTATCAGAACTATGTGCGATTCAGTTTTGCTATTTGCTAATCGAAAGAAACAATTAGATTAACAAGTTAATAAAAAAGTACATATAAAGAGATAAATAAATATAACTTTGGATTTCCCCACGAAGAGTGAGGATATCCAAAATACCTCAAGTCAATTACTGTGATGTTTACTAGTCTGGCGTGGGGATTGATTATGTGCTTGGGAAATATCTCTTTCGTTTATTCTGCTCATCTGAAAATTAGCAAGTATATCCTTTCTTTGCTTCTGCCAACAAATTCCTTACCTTCACTTCTCCATTTTTCTTAAATTTTGGTTGTTTCGCCTAGTGAGAAGTAGCATGACTGGCTAACGTAGTCCATACACTGCTCCTTTGTTTAATTATTTTCGTCTTTTTCAACTGTAGGAATTGATGGTCAAGCAAGCTTGGAGGGTCCAATTGAGGAGGTGGCAAGGATGGAAGCTCAAGAAGCAGAGGACTTGCTCAACGACTTAGGGATATCGGTGCAGTAATATTAACCTCTTCTATTTGTCGATGCCTTTTGGATGATTTTACTTGTGTTTGAAGCTGAATATAATTCACACGAAATTTTTGTCCACTCAGTACAGTCAGTTATCACTCATCACGCTTTCTATTACTGAAACCAGGGTACTTCCAACTGAACACATCATTCCTTCAACCTCTCTTAGCTAACTTTACTGCATATTCTTGGCTCAACTTTTCCCGTTTTGAACCCTTTATTGAGTGAAGATTAACCTCTCATATAATTATGGAGATAGTCTAACGCATTTGATTTCTACAGCGGACGTGGTTTTGATATGAACTTGAAATGAGAAGACTCCGCATAAATTAGAGCATTTTGCATCAGACTTGAAATGCATATGTTTTCTATCATCCTTACCAGAGTCATTTATCCTTTGCAGTTTATCGATGCCTAAATAGCTTTATTAATCTCTTATAGGAATCTACTGAATTAACCTTTTTTTTTCCAAATTTTTACCTCTAGGTCTAGGAAAAAGGTATCTAATTACCCCTAAGGTAAGTCATTTTTTTAAATTACCATTAAGGTAAGTCATTCTTTTTTGGGGTTTAGGTTTAGGGTGCACTTTCCTATTATAGGGTTTAGTGGTTTAGGCACTTTCATAGGGTACCCTAACATTTAGGCACTTTCATATAGTTTGGGGAGTTAAGGAGAGAGAAATTGTGCCCGTGTGGGGTGGAGAGAGAGAGAGTACCTGGAGGTGCATTTGCCTATTGGATCCGGCGCTACTTGTACCTGAGAGAGAGTACCTGTTGGTGCATTTGCCTATTGGATCCGGCGCTACTTGTACCTGGGTGTAATTTGCCCACAAAAGATGTACCGGCTGGGAATTCCCCCTTTTTTTTTCCCCTCATGACAAGCCTCCTCAATCATATGCCATTAGAGTTGTTTCTTTTTTATATCTCATGACATTAGGATTGTTTTGCAGAGTCCATTTTCTTCAAGGAATTCTCCACGTGGCATATTTTGTAGCCGGACATTGAATTTCCGGTCAATCAGTGCGATTGGATACGACATGGACTACACCTTGATGCATTACAATGTGATGGTAATCATCATGTTTACTATTTTGCAGTCATTAACTATAATGGTTATTAATGTCTTGATTCCACTGCTTCATTCCTTCATCTATGGAGGCTACCCATTTTACCCTGCAGCCTCCTCTTGTATAGTAATCAGTTTGATGTAGTTACCAAATATCTAAGCATGTTACTAAGTCCCATGCCATGCTATTGAGGGAGGGGATTAGCAAAGCTGGCAACAGGACAAAAAATTGCATACTCCATCTTTTTGTTCACATGGGATCTATTATACTTCGATAACTCTGGTTATGCACAAAATTCAATGGAAAATACCTTAGGAAATGGATTCATATTCGTGCTAACTGGTATGCACATAAAGGGTTCTATATGACATTTTCGATTTTGCATGATATTATCAAGCAGACAAGCACCTTAGCTTGAGGGTGAATTTGTACTCTCATGCCTGTGCAGTTTTACTGCTACTATTGATATACTTAATAAGCTGCTTCAGATTTGATTTGTTACTCTTATGGTGCGCCATGCATGACACGGCTTTACTATATTGCAGGCGTGGGAAGGACGGGCTTATGACTATTGCATGGATAACCTAAAGAACATGGGTTTTCCTGTTGGTGGACTTGCTTTTGACCCAGACTTGGTGATGTCTTTATCTGGGTTGATAGCTTGGTGAACTTTTGTGAAATTGGATAGATCTTGGTTGTTTTTGAGGGTCACACAGCTCCATTCTTTTTGTTAGGTAATAAGAGGCCTTGTTATTGATAAAGAGAAGGGCAACTTGGTCAAGGCTGATCGATTTGGATACGTGAAGAGGGCTATGCATGGCACACGAATGCTATCTAATCGAGCTGTAAGGTATCTTTTGAATCTTATAGCTGCTTTGATATGTTGGGTGAGGCAATCCGAGATACCTAATTGGCGCATTGAGAGAACATTGTTGATTGGTGGACATGCAACCTACTCCATTTGTCTGACCTTATTAAATCTCATGAAAAGAAAGTCGATAGCATTTGTTTGAGGTGAATGTCAAATAGTTCACACTGCTGAAATGTGTATCACGGATGATGCTTTTTTTATCATAGATTGCCCCAGCAGTCAGGTGTATGAAAATACGTGTAACCTACATTTTCTTAACATTTTGGAAATTTTGCGGCACACGTGGTAATATTTTCATTGTGCGTGTTACTTTATACGTGTGGAAGTGAGATGTATGGGAGGGAACTGGTGGATCTGCGGAAGGAGAATCGGTGGGAGTTCCTTAATACGCTGTTCTCAGTTTCAGAAGCCGTGGCTTATATGCAGGTAGTTTACTCATTCATTCAAGTGGCTCTATAAGCATGCTATCCTTATTGTAATATTTTTCTCTTGTGGTCCTGGTTAGTTTTGTTATGCTTCTTTATGTATATATTTTTTCGGTCTTTGAACTGAGCTACACAATCTCTCTCCCTCGCTGGGTGATTGTGTGCGCTTTGGTTGGTAGCTGAAATGCTTCTAGACTATCATTAATACTTGCCTTATTCTTAGACACAATAACCTATTTAAACTTGTTTTCACTTTTGGAATTACTAATGTTATTGCTTGGTCTATCAGTTGCATGAGTAGTGTTAAAAGATGGGATATGTCAGTTGCATGACGTGTATTCCTTGATTGTCAACACCTTGAGCACATAAAGCAGACACACTCTGACTTAACTTCCCTTTTGTCATTATTGCACATGAACAGACTTTCGCATTTATAAAGGGCTTCCTCTTGTACCTGTTTGACATCCAATGCTGTACAACCGTCTTTTTGCTTCTACATTTCTAACATTATGAGGTTTTTGGTCTGTCAGTCTGTGACATTGTTAAAACAGTAGGTACTACATATATTAAGCATTTTTTTTTTTTACCTTCAGATGGTTGACAAATTGGATGAAGGAGCTATCGATCCAGATCTTGGTCCGCTTGATTATAAAGGGCTTTACAAGGCAATGCATCTTAATGAGTTCTATTTGGAACAGCAGCATTATACGCTCATCATTTCTTAATAAACTCCTGCCACTGGTTTCAGGCGGTTAGTAAAGCCCTCTTCAGAGCACATGTAGAAGGTCAGCTTAAGGTAGACTTTTTTGGATCCTGTGGTTATTTAAGTTTGTGTTGTGTTCTACAATTTACCAACAAATTAGTTGCATCTCTACAGAATGAGATAATGTCCAAGCCTGAACAGTTTGTAGAGCCCGATCCTGAGTTACCTTTGGCACTTTTGGATCAAAAGGAGGTAAGTTTAGTATATTTAACAATTATATCATTTGACCATTCTTTCTAGCTAAGCAGCTAATGATGTTCAATTTGTTTGTGTTGGTTGCGGATTCTGTTGCATCAGGCTGGTAAAAAACTCTTGCTCATTACCAACTCAGATTATCACTACACTGACAAAATGATGCAGCACTCGTTTGATAGATTTCTTCCCAATGAGATGGGCTGGCGAGATCTATTTGATATAGTAAGTATACTCCACTTTATGCCTACCATAAATCTCACTTTATCTACTCCTTTCTGAGTATGTGGTGGATTGGACCTTTGCATTATCTCTGTTGAATATTCCCTTCTTGCGTTGAATTCGAATCAAATATTTTTGCCTCTCACACCAAAACAAAATGTGGCAATCTTGGATTAAGAATCTCCTCGTCCTTGAAATCGTATGAGAAAATATCTCATCTGTCCTGTATCGTGTATATAAAGGTTTAGGGGGCAGTTCTCTTCCTTGTGAGTTTAGAGGATGGAATCCTTTTAATACATAGTTTTTTTACTCTTAAACCTGCGAATGTTTCAGTCCCATCTGTCTTAATTGTTAGTTTTTGAAAGCCTCAAAAGATATATTAGTATCATCCCGAGTTCTTGCTCTTGGTAGGTTATAGTCTCAGCAAGGAAGCCAGAATTCTTCCAAATGTCACACCCGATGTATGAAGTGGTGACAGGTGAAGGTCTAATGCGTCCATGTTTCAAGGCTCATCCAGGTAGTTCATGCATAGCACCTTAGCTCATTTGCTTGCTTCCCATTCTCATGTGTATTAGTACTGAAGGAGTTAAAATGTTCATCTTTGTGTGTCTTCTCGTCTGAGCATTTTTTCCCCTTTGGTTGGCTTTGTAACATTGGTTGGTCAATTATGTTCTCTATGGTCCAATCAACGACTTAACTAATGTAAGATTCGAGGGAAGAGAAATGACTGAATAAATTCTCATGTTGGGGGCACCTCATGATAAGTAAATGTGAGCATCGTGAGGCAAACTCAAATTTGGGGCTTGGACATCTTATTTTGGTCTCTAAAAATGTCAACTCTATCCTTCTGTAAAGTTCTCTTCAAAGTTGCCACTCGTTTTTATGGAACTGCCATAAGATCGGTGATGCTTTATGGAACAGAATGTTGGCCTTTCAAGAAACTACAAGTGAGCAAGATGAGAGTAGCTGAAATGAGAATGCTGAGATTGATGTTTGGTTAGACTAGAAGGGAAAGGAATAGAAATGGAACTATTCGTGAGATGGTAGGCGTTGTACCTGTAGAGAAGTTGAGAGAAAATAGATTAAGGTGATTTGGACATATTTGCCGTAGACTTGTAGATGCAGTAATAAAGAGAGTTGATAGGATAGTTTTGGCTAGTAGCGCTACGGGGAGGGGAAGACCCAAATTGACATTGGATGTTGTAGTGCGCTAAGATATGAGTCTACTGAGACTAATTGAACAAGTAGCCCTTGACAGAGCTCAATGGAAAAAAGGATTCATGTAGTCGACCCCAATTGATAGGGACATAAGGTTCGGTTTGGTTTGGTTGGGGGTGGGTTAGAACTCTTCGTCTTTGTTCCTCTAATTCTTGGATGAATTATCTGATCCTTCAGTCAAATGTAATGCAAAAATGTGTACACACAGAGACATAACCTTCTCTCTCTCTAATGAAATAGAAGTGGGATTCTGTAAGTATAGGTTTTTGGGTAATGTGACTTCAAGTATTCAAGGAAGAACTCTAAGTTGGTCAGCATCGGTTCCAACGATGACATTTTTGCAAAGCGTTGGCACCATGATTATGTTAGGCTGTTACGCATTGATTTCTTTACATTAGAGACTGAAGATTATAGAATATAGAAATGTATGAAAAGCAGACTACTGAAGCTTAATAGGAGCTAAATATATCAAGCTGGGGCTGGACATCTTGTTTGGGCTTGGTGGCCTTGCCAGGTACCACCGTACGGTCCGTACCAATGTAACTTGGGGTGGCGGTTGACCTGAGACAGGTCAGCAGGCCAAGTTGTTTCAGTCCTTGTTAATGGCAGCAAGCAGTTTTTATGGCTGCTAGATGCATTTGAACTTTGAAGTAACAACCGGCAGATGTGTCCTTTTCGGTGGATGACATTGTTCTTGATCATATATTTTGCATATGTATAACTTGTGTTCTCTAAGTTGTAACTTGATTGTCCATTGTCTTACCTCCTGCAGGTGGGTTGTACTCTGGGGGCAGCGCTCAGATGGTTGAGAATTCCCTGAACCTTCATGGTGATGAGATATTGTATGTTGGTGACCATATATATACAGATGTAAGTCAATCCAAAGTTCATCTGCGATGGCGGACAGCTTTGATTTGTCGAGAATTGGAAGAAGAGGTTAGCTCTTACTGTATTACAATTATCCCTTCTATAATTTGGATTTGATTTTTGTGGATGTCCAAATCATTACCAAGATTGAGAAATCTGTAGCATTAGTAAGCATAGTGCAGATCTACAAGTTGCATGAGATTACATGAAAATTAAAGCAATGATGAATGTTACTCGACATAGAACACTTTTCCCTCTGTGAATCTAGTATCAATGTAATCTCAATGCTTAATCCATCCATTGTTTGGGATGCCATTTACATTGTTTTTATGTGCTTGGCTAATTGAATAAGTGGTGGTTTCCTTTATTGTGGGAATTCTGATGCTGCAGTATAGTGCTTTGATTCGCGGTCGAGGTCATCGAGCTACACTGGTGGAGCTTATCAATCAGAAGGAAGTAGTTGGCGATCTCTTTAACCAACTTCGTCTGGCTTTGCAGAGGAGAACCAAGGGGCGTCCTGCACAGGTAAGTTTGCAACTATCTGTTATGGTTCTGTTAGAGCTTGTCCTACATTGGTTAATTATAACCTCCAAAACTAGTACATGAGCTTGAGCAGCCTCTCCACTCATTGCAAATTGGTTTTGAGTTGGATGCTTTAAAATGATAACAACAGAGCTAGGCTTTCGGAGGGTTTTGGATAAGACTCTCTTGGTTGATTGCCCCGTTGTTCGTGCCTGTAGTGCACCTAGTTTCGTTATGATCCCAATGTTAGGGATCCATTGTTTAACTCTCCACGTGCGAGTCAAGGGTCGCACGTGCGGGGAGTGTTAAAGCTTGTTCTACATTGGTTAATTATAACCTCCCAAATTAGTACTTGCCTGGCGGCCTCTCCACTTATTGCCAATCGGTTTTGAGTTGGATGCTTTAACAGACCTATACTAGCTTTGGAGGTTATAATTAACCAATTGTCCCAGCTCATATACTAGCTTTAGAGGTTATAATTAACCAATGTGGGACAAGCTCTAACACTCTCTCGCATGTGCAACCCCTGGCCCGCGCGTGGAGAGGTAAACAAATGATTCAACACATACGACAACTATCAACCATCAACGACAAACGAAGGGGGAAACAACCATCAACGATATAGAGTCTTGTCCAAAAGCCTCCGAATGCCTAGCTCTGATATCATGTTAAAGCATCCAACTCAAAACCAATTGGCAATGAGTGGAAATTCTGCCCTGGCTCATATACTAGCTTTGGAGGTTATAATTAACTAATGTTGGACGAGCTCGAACAAGGTCTTTTCTGTTTTTTTTTAAAAAAAAAAAAAGTTATATAGGTCTGCGCCCTCCCCCACTATTGTATGCATCTTGTTGCATTCTACTCTCTAAGGACATAGTTCTTGCATTTGGCAATGTGTATCATATCCAGTCATCCCTGCCTTAATCCTATTGATGCAATATACATTGTTTTTGTGGTTATTTGAAACAACGAATTTCAAATTTGTACACATTTAGGTCTTATTTTTTGAACTTGGTTTTGCTACTGTCATTTGAATGCTGAACTTGGTTTTACAATATTTCTGTTAGGCCTGTGGCTGCACAAGTTCCATTGTGGCTGGAAAAAATAGTGAACACAGGTCTCCATTCGTAGGTGTAGGGAGTTTCTTTTTATGCCACTACTTGTTTGAGGGATTATGCTTTGATTAGTCTGAACTCCAACATAATCTTCTTTGACCTCTTTCATTACTTTCTTGCAAAAGAGAGAATCCTAGAGGGAGCAAGAGTTCTTGGGGATCAAACCAGTGTCGGAAGCAAGATTTGTACATAGCAAGAGCCCGAACCACATGTATTTCTACATTGATAATGAAAATATATTCCATAAGCATATATTGCTACTTGGAAGAGACTGAATTGTGTGTACATACATAGTTGCCATGTAATTTTATACATGTGACCAAAAGATGGTTGATAGCTTCAAATTTTAAGGACTTCTTTCCACACGCATATATGAGTTTACGGAAAAAAATTCAACTACAGGAATCGCATGGAAAAATTCCAAATTAGCGTAAAAAACTAGTATGATATGTGGGAATATTTGGAGGGGTGCAGGGGCCTCGGCACCCCCTGTGTCCGCCCATGGATCAAACTCAACCAGGCTACATACCTTCTCTTGAGGTCTCTTCTCCTATTTTGTAGCCTGTAGGCAATTGGGATCCTTTGGTTACCATGCCCATGATGGGTTACCCGTTGGCGGACCATGGTTGAATATCGTCATGCTTTCCTCAAGGAACTTATGAGTAGGGCTGAACAAAGGAACCGGAGAACCGAACCGAACAAGAGAACCAAACCGGATTTTTTTCGGTTTTTTTCTTTTACCGGTTCAGTTCGGTTTCTGGACTTCATAAAATTTGAGGACCGGTTCGGAGATTTTTTAAGGCGAACCGAACCGAACCAAACCGGTACACATATATACTTCAAAAAATGATCGCAGCAGGTGTTGAACCTGCGACCAAACGTGGAGAAGCTAAGTTACTTTCCACTTGGCTGGCTGTCGACTTGTGAGAGTTGTAGATAATTAGTATATTTATTGCATACTTCGGTTATTACATATATATATATATACCCCGTCCCATTCCTCATTTCATTTCATCCCATCATCAGAGTGTATATACGAGAGATGGATGCCGCCAGTCCCACCCCTCTCTCTCTCTCTCTCTCTCTCTCTCTCTCTCTCTCTCTCTCTCTCTCTCCATTATCTCTCACGCCGATCGTCTCTCTACCACTCTCTCTCACCTCGAGGTTGTAACTCCCGTCCATCGAACATCGATCGCAACACCTCGATCTTCGTCAACACAAGATGGCAGCGCGATCTGTTCTAGATCTGTTCGCTTTAGTAGATTCCCCGATCGTCGTCATCGGTATCCTCTCATCAACATATGTTCGCTTCTGTGTGTATATTTGTGTGTATCTCTCTGTGTGTGAGTGTGTGTGTGTGTGTGTGTGTGTACCCTGGACTGCAAATCTGTAGATCTTGATGTTTTTGATGTATATTGGACTCTAAATCTGTAGATCTTGATGGTTTTGAACAGATATTGTATGTTTTTTTTTTTTAGTCCCGATCTATTCTCTCTCTCTGGATGAACCGAACCAACGTCGAAACCGGACCGAACCGGAGGAACCGAACCGCCCTTGTAAAATCGGTTTCGGTTCTCTGTGTCTCCCGAACCGGTTTTTATCGGTTCGCTTAAAAATGCCTCTGAACCGGACCAAACCGAACCGGTTACAGCCCTACTTATGAGTGTGGCTCTTGTCAAACTCAAGTGGCTCCATTTACGTGTCTGGGAAGGCTCTCATACCTCCTCGAT